>JAHPZR010047255.1:0-12500 GCA_019787425.1 Platygyra sinensis | reverse complement strand
CAAACATACTAACAAGTGGCTCAGACGTCGACAAATTTTAGTGATTGACAACGTTTTCCTGGAGCCCAAAGAGAAATGCGGAGATGTCCTGATCCCAGAATAGGAGGTTTGGCACATGGTATATTAAGTTTTCTCTGTGCTGAGAATTAAGCCTTCAGTGCTTAAGGTTCGTCTCAACAATCCCTTCAAAGTTAATGGAATGGCATTTGGAGAAGGGAGCGACTTCAGGTGAATACCCGGCCACGATTGCGTGACATTGAACGCTTGCTCTTTTATGGATTGATGAACGTAAGGCGAGTAAAACTATTGCCCCCGCAGTCCTGCACTCCTGTATTAAATGGTTGGTTGGAACAAAAACGAACACAAAACAACAAACAGTTGTACACTTTTTACAAATTAGTGCATAATAGCGCAATAATAGCTTGTATTTTCCTCTTTTTTTGAATTCAATGGGGTCCCGACGCCAAATCTGGGCAAGCCGAGCGAAGCTTCGACTTGTTGCTGTGACGTCGCACTGGCAGTGATAAGTCGGCCTCTAAGAGATACTCAAGAACAATAGAGTCACCCCCTCCCTCCTGGGTCACCACCTTATCGCGGTGGGATGGTTTGCGTGTCTCAATGGCCCCTAGAGCTGTGTCGGCTGGAGTCTTGTACTCCTGGTAGGCCACCCATGCCGAACAGGTCGAAGGGTAGAGACCAGACGAAGTGTGACCCCCTGGTCTTCCAGGTTGGGGGTTGGGCTGGGGGGTGATAACCCACTCCCGTAAAAATCAGCTTATTACTGAAACAGAAGACATCCGAATCTCCATTAACATCGGTGACGCGACGAGAGCTCTTAATAGCAGGATGACGCTTTTGGGCCAAAGCCGAAAGAAAGACCAAAAGCCGACAGCTTCGATCGTGAATCCGAAAAATAAAACAAGGATAGGAAACCGAATGTTAGGACCATGTTTGAGACTGGGAAGGCTGGCCAAGTAGCAAGAGAGATGAAGAGATATAAGTTAGATATTTGGGGTATTAGCGAATGCAGGTGGAGAGGAAGCGGGAAATCCAAGCTTAATAAGGAGCTGGACGATTTCCAATACAAATGCATGAAGCGCATACTGACAATAAGATGGCCACGGACCATCTCACACCAACAAATCCAGACGACCACAGAGGTGAACCGAACAAGTGATGAGATCAGACGGCGAAGATGGAATTGGATCGGGCATATAATGAGGAAGAACAGAGAGGAGCACTGCGTTACAGCATTGGAGTGGAAGCCAGAGGGGAGGAGGAGACCAGGCCGACCAAAATCAACATGGAGGAGAATGGTTGGAGACGAAAGACGAGTAGCTGGGTGGCAATCATGGACGACTGTTAGAGCTTTAGCAGCAAACCGAAGTAGATGGAAAGAGAATGTCAAAGTCTTATGTGCCTTATCGCACGAAGAGATATAGAGATAGAGATAGAGATAGAGATAGAGATAGAGATCTTTCGGCCTCGGTGGATAGCAACCTAGAAGCGTAAAAATCTGACTTTAAAAATAACTTATTCAAGACCCGATACATTGGTCACCCATGAATCTCTTTTAGACGATATCACAGTGTCAAGCCCAAAAGCGTGCTTTTTGCGCCGCTGGCTGAACTTTTTGACCTAAGTATTATAAACGGAAAATCGGCTTTAGACGGAAAACTCGTCTGCCGAGCCCCGGGGAGAGGGGGGGGGGGGGAGGGATTGACTCTCGTTTAAAAAGTACCGGAGATGCTCACCGAGAAGTATGATAAGAATCTCCCTAAGAGGTAACAAGCAGGTCTAAAACAAAACACCATTTCCTGTTATATTTCCTTAGTTTCGGAAATCATGCAGGTTAAAAAAAAGGACCATCCCAGGGAGAGTTCCCATATAAAAAGGACGCCGCCGGGGGCGCTCGTCGGAAATTTTGAAAAGAATCTCTAAGAGATAACCAAGATCCTATTATGTGGGTGTGGCTTGAAATGCTTTCACCCCTGAGCGGTAACGGTGGTCTCATGGTTAGTGCGCTCGTCTCCGGAGCGAGCGGTCCAGGTTCGAGTCTTGCCCGGGAACATTGTGTTGTGTTCTTGGGCAAGACACTTTACTCTCACGGTGCAATGCCTCTCTCCGCCCAGATGTAAGAATGGGTACCGGCGAATTTAATGCTGGGGGTAATCCTGCGATGGACTAGCATCCCATCCAGGGGGGAGTAGAAATACTCCTAGTCGCTTCATGCTACAGAAACCGGGATAAGCTCCGGCCTGATGAGTCACAGTTGGCTCGCATGCAGACTTTACCTTACCTTTTAAGAGGTAGCAATTTCTTAAACAAAACGTTTTTCCCTTTTTCATCACAATTTTCTCGGTTCAATGCCCTAACAGGCACCTTAAGAACTCCCGCTGAGGAATTTTTGAGGCTGAATCAACTTCGTTCCCAGGTTGAGGCTGAACACTCCAGGATGTCTAGGAGGTATCAAAAGCCCTTTGTTAACCCTTCAGAGGAACGATGAGAACCCCAGTCCGGAGTTTTTATATCGGAATCCCATGGCCTGCCGAGGTCCTGTCTCAAATTTATTCGTCTATTTTTCGAACCAAATCGACAGCAACATAGGACGGGAAGCTCGTCTAAGACGAAGAACTCTGTTAATTTCGTACGAAACGCTAAAATCACGACGAGTTTTTGTCGCGTTTTTAGGTTTGCCGTCCTCGATTTCATCAGAGACAGAATTCATTCAAATGGAATTCCGTCTGTGACTAGTTTACCGCCTTTAATGACATGAACTCGGTTATTTATTGGCTCATAGTTAACTATGATTGGCTGTACTATACCACCAGACAGAGCGTGAGCAATGGTCCTTCATCTGTTCACGGTATGATTTAACCGGCCTATTGAACCTCGAATGTCGGCATTGCGGCATTGTCATTTTGGCGAAAACGAGTTGCCGGTGTTATTGGCTATTAGGCAAGTCGCTTTTCTCTCTAGTCCGCAACTCGAGGAGTTGCCACTTAAAATAACTTTAACCTGCAGCCTGACTCGTATTTTTGGTAATTTTAAATTTTGAAAGTATCGCCCGGAGGGACATTATAAAGAGACAAGCTTGGATAGCTTATACTGCAAATCATGCTTAGTACCTTGACCACGTTTACGTAAGAACGCTCCATCGTCGACAAAAGCACCTATATCGTATTGAAAAACTCCTGGAACCTTGGCACGCCATGACAAAGCCCCAGTGCAAAAATTAGCAAAAATAATCTCCAGTTTATCTCCCATGATAATTTATTGAAATTATTTAGTATTCTTTTTATCACACTATATTTTATAACTGTTAGCGTCTCTTTCATCCTGTCATCCGTTGAAGACTTTTATTTTTGTCATATTTTTAGCTAGAGAACGTTTTCAAATTTTACAACAGTTTTAATTTGGTTATGAGTACTTAACGTGCTAAGCACGGATAAATTTCCCACCTTCCTGTCATTCAGTATTCAATCAGTTCCGGCAAATAAACCTATAAAGGAACCACAAACGATCTGTCAGTGAGCTACTTTGGGGTAAATGCTTTTAAAAGACCTCTGTCACAATGGATTATAAGCGTTTCTGTAGGTTTTCTCGCCGGCAAAACGTGTAGGCTAAATTTCCACTCCAATGTGAAGTTGACAATTAGTGCCAGTGCTGCCGCAGCTTGTAAGTTTTAATCTCAACCATGACATTTCAACAACAACAACAAGGTTTATTTCAACAGCAAGGTTTATTTGTACTGAAAAAAAATACCTTAATTACAAATTAAACAGGGAATAAATTAAAAATACATATAGTTGCTGGTCACCCAAAATAACTAAAGCGCTAAACTACTTGGGTGACCACCATTCATTAATTGAAAATAAATATAAGGTCAAAAAAGAGGCATTTTATGAGCGCAAGACCTAGTTGAAAATTAATAAGACAGAATTTAAGGGTGTTTCAGAAGTCTTGCAAGGTTGGAAGGCACTAAGGTATTAAATAGAAATCTAAATCACGTTTCACGTCTCACGTTTCAGCACATCTCAGTTCACGATTATGTAGCAGATCACGTTTTTTGTGAAGACAAAACAAGAAATTCCCACCCATCAACCTCCTCAACCGCCCCCGCCAACACGAAAACAAATCAGTCAGCAATTTGTGGCCTAAGGCAATAAACCGAGCAAAAAACAAAACAATACAAAACGGAGGAAAAGTCGTGTAAGAATAATAACAAAAATCCCTCTTATATCTCCCTCACATTAACTGAGATCATAACCTCAGTTAAACGACCTTGCTCTCCATTATAGTTCAGTGCATAGAGAGCCCGCCCGTTGTTCGAGGGGTCAGGGGTTCGATTCCTGTCGGAAACTCAGATTTTTTCTTTGTACCACGCTCGTGTCATGCTTATCAGTTCATTTTTCACAAACATCTCTTGTTCCTCGATTATACATAAGCCGCCACTTGCGTTTTCAACATAGGTGACGTCAGGTCTCTTGCATTTAAACTGAACAGATAATTCTTCTACAGTGATAGGTTAAACCTGTTTAGTTTTAGAGCTGAATTTAACGGCGCCCTTACAATTTATTGTTTTGGGCAGAAAAGGTCTTAATTAGCGTAGGTGAAAATGTGATTCACGAACATGTTGTTTTTGTTATTTTTTGTGTTTTTTGTGTTTTTCTTTTTGTTTGCTTTAACTTTTCTAGTGCAAAATGTGGAAGTTATGTATTTGCCATGCTTAAAAAATAAGTCGATGTAACAGAAAATTTTTAGTTTAGAATTTCGACAGAAAATGAGAGCACCTTTACATATTGAGTACATCACCAAATCTTAAGGTTGTGCACCTTTGACCTGCATGTTAAATATAAATAACCTTTTGGCTATTTAATCAATGCATTTCAATTATAAATGAAACTGCGGACATGATGTCATTCTTCTCTGACTGAAAACTACATTTAAGTTCTCAGTTCCTTTTATTAAGATTTAACGACATTCACGGCTCTGATCAAGGTTATCCATTCGCATAAATGAAATTAAGTACCATCCCAGGTGTATAAATGTGAGCTTTAAGTGGCTCATCTCAGTGAATATACTGATTGTTATTCCTTTATCGAGTGGGTTAATCAAAGATAATTATATTGTGCAAACCAAATGTATTTTATTAAAACTTGGTTATCTACAGTAAAACTTCGCGCCTGCCTGTTTCTTGCCACAAAGACACCTTGAACACTTCCATATGCTGATAAAATTATCCCATATGTGAGCCACTTAAACTTATTGGCTGGCAAATACGGGATAAAATCTCATTTTTAGGATATATCTGTCATAAACGAAACACCTTCACTTGCAAATTATCAACGTTATATTACTTTTTATTATTAACTTTTCTATACTTTTCTGTCATTTTTTCGTTACAATGTAAGTGCGCGCATTTCTTGACAATACTTGAACTCCGTAATTGCACAGAAGTCTGTACAAGCATGCTGACATCGGTTAAGACTTATTTAATTACTTTCCAAAACGAAATAAATTACAAGCATCTACAAAATCGATATAGACTATCAATATTTTTGATTGATTTGTTATTCCCAGTCAGGTTGATAACAACAAGCAGGTGGACTCCAAAGTTTCCTGAAATGGGCCAAAGCTTTTATCTGTCCCTTCATCAGTTGTTTTCCTTCCATTGGAATTCCCCCTGTTCTTTATTCATCATGATTTCACGCTGATGCTCTGATTCCCCCTTGGGATCATTACTTAAAATCCCATTCCTTGAATGCTCCTGAAAAACATAAAATTCCATGTTTAAGTTTAATTTTCGTTATGGTATAAACATCAATTTATATCAAAATAATGTACAATGCAAGCAGCCAAACACTTCGATCTTCTTCTGGCGATCAATGACTTTATTTTGAAAAAGCGGCATTAAATTTATCTGGAACTTACTACATGAAACTGCCATTTTACAGCTTAACAAAGCTGGTACATCTTCTCTGAGAGCTTTCCTCCTTCACTAAAAACAATATTTCCAAATTCCCGGAGGATTTATTTCATCAAGCTCTGGAATTCAACGACTGTATAGATATCATGATCTGTGGGTTACTTACGATCTTAAAAGAACGACCATTCCTACGAAATCTTTTAAATCGGCAACACAGTTGTCCCTCTGTGCCATGTAGGATGAAGACGAGCAATGCTAGAAGCATAAAGCAAGCAAAAGGTTTCATCTTGGGCACTTGTCTTGGATGACTGTATCAGAGATGACTGCAAAGGTGTGTGCCAGTTCGAAGACTGATTTAAAACTGAATATCTTGCGATGAAGTAAGCTTCCTTTTAACACATAACGCCTCTAATGTGTGGCAGCCCACACTCTGACGTCCACATGACGTACACATGACGTACAAGCAATCAGCAGACCAAGTTTAGGCCGGGCCGTTAAGTCAACATTTCCTTCTGGGAATCGAGTTTTATTTAGCAACGTGGGTGGTGATCAAGAAACAAAGTAGAATTATATGCCTTCTTTCAAGATACTTCGTGCTCGAAAGCATGCCAAACTCTTTATTGTAGACATTTATTTAATAGTTTCTGACTAAGAGACGCTGTTAAACAGATATTATTCAGTTAAATGAGTGAAAATTATCCAGACACAGAACCATGCTTGAAGATGTAACACTCAGATTTACCGTCTTCTTCGATATTGAGTTTCGTAGTAATTGAGAAGTGGTGAAAATTGCTGTTTATGGCTAATTGCACAATTTCGGGTCAGTGTTGTTCACCCGTTCCGCTATAAATAAGATATATGCCTAAAGATATCACATCCTAACTTCTCAACTGAAAGTTTTATAAACATCCTTGAAAAGTTCATTAAATAGGACAGTTCCTTCCTAAATTAAGGGTAAACTCGAGTTTCATCTGATTAGCCAGACGTTGTGTGTTTCTGTTCTTTCGGGGACTTCTTCAATATTTAAGAAAGCTACCTTACGTGTACTGAAAAATTCAAAGCTGATCCGCATTTAACACCAATATAAATCTTGCCATTTAATTCGATTCGTTTTAATATTTAACAAGAAGCTAGGAGATGCTTGAACAAATGCCGAACCGCTTCCCAGAGCACTATTGAAATTAAAACAGAATCACTTGGTCGACGTTTTCGAACAAGTAGCTTATTACTGTGTTTAAAAAAGCCTGAATTGAAAAAGATGTAATTGAACTTAACTTCCCATTGTGTATGTAGCCCTGCTTGTTTTTCATTTCCGACCTTCGATAATTAAAAAAAAAAGGCTAGTGGAACATCCTGTTTCAATGAAACGCTTCTTCCAGAAACAGTTTCAGCAACTAAATTTCCTTTTATGTGACAGCTTTTTACCACGCTGACAAATAAATTTTGCAAAATACAGCCAAAATAGGCCGCCCAAAGGCTAAATTACTCGCCATTTATGCTTCCCTGTTTAAAAATAGAACAGTAATCGGCGACATGAGATCGTCAAAGACAAAGAAAAGCCGGAACAGTTGGGAAACATTTTCTAGACTTTTCAGAGCAAATTACTTTCTTCTCTTGCAATGTATTTGTAAAGACGATTGGCACCTCAGCCTTAATAATCCTACAATTTTTTTTCTGTTAATTTCTATCCTCCCTCGTGAAATAACTCACAATAATGATAAACATCAGTTGAAAAAAATCGTCTAAATACCTGTTCACTTGTTACGAGAAGTGGTGATTTTTTTCTTTTTTTTCGCAGTATTTTTTTTTTGGCAAACCATAAAAAACAAATCAATGTTATCGTTGGGTGGAACTGATGACTCCAATAAAAATCATATTAAAACTTACCCATTTCCAGGACGTTCTATTAAAATAAAATAGAACAATAGAGTTGTTGTCTTTTTGGTAAAGAATGTTTCCTACACTTCCTGGTGAATGAAACAGCTGTAAAAAAAAAACCTTTTTGAATTCAATGTCTTTTTGAGTTCGAGCTTTGTCAAATTTCTCACTGAAACCCTTTAGAAGACATCAAAGTTTTATAAAGAACGCCGGTTTGTGATCGATGCCAAATCAGACACGCCGAAAATAACCGTCAGACTTTCAGGTCAATATGGCCATTTTCATATTATGTTGACGTATCGCACGGTTTGAAGATGATTTGCACCTTCCAAGATTAATCCATCCATTATACATACTGTTTCCTTTCCTGTCTTACCCACTCACTATTTTAAAATTAGCCATAACTACTTCCATATTTGTTCACTTCTGGTATGTTTTTGATACTAAACAGTGTTGAAAAGCGGGCCAAACTGTCGAGAGAAATCACTGTAAGCGCCACTAAAAATAAACAAGTTACTCTCGTTTTACTGAATACATCCGTCATTTTTTTTGTTTCTTATAATTAGATTGTTGTTGTTGGAAGGGAGGAGCCACTGCACCTCCGGTTTTGGTTTCATTATTCTTACGCTCTTCTTTAAGAAGATACATGTTTTTAGACAGACGTCAGGGCCATTTATAACAGCTAGTATATATTTAACATCGAATGGAGGTGGTCTTCACAGAGTAACTGTCACACCTTAGCAAAAAACATTCTCCGTGCGCAGAGTCTTTCGTTTCTTCTTGCTCACGTGGTCGAAGAGACTGGGAATTAACAAGCTCAGTACATGAAAATAAGCACCGATAAGAAGATAAAGACCTGCCAAACATTATTAGCTATTGAAGTGCTGAATTATATTCACCCAGGGAACTGGCCATGGTGGGTACGATTTTGGAATGCCATGTGCTGGAACGAGAGAGAATCGAAGTACTTACCTTGAAGTTCTCTCGGTTGGCATAAAGACTTCTCATGTTCGCTAAGAACAGGAGAGGGCGGCGTGGCCGACTGGTTAGGGCGCCGGGTTCAAGTCCTCTCTGACCTTTAAGCTGGAGTTGTCTCTCGGTAGACCCAATTCGACTCCTCGGTCATGCTACTAAACAGCCAACTGGTTGGGATTTTTTTAAGACTATTATGTTTAGTTGATATGTTTGTTTCGTTCAGTTTAAATGGCATCCCGGTGACCTAGCTAAGTCACTCTAGCTAACCCGAGATTAGGGAACTTAATTAAGCAAACCACGACGGCAACGCCAACGGAAAAGTCGCCAAAAAGGTTAATGAGCAGAACAATAACAGTGCACGTGCGTATAAATCTTTGTACATTTCGTTGCCGTTCTCTGCCAAACAAGAACGCGAAATTACCCCTGAGTTTAGCGTATTTTGGAGAAACCTAGCGCACGACGGCAATATTTTGGATTTCCTTATTGAGTTGATCGCTGGCATGACCATATTTAGTTTGAGCAGGTTTTTACACAGATTTGCGCTCTGAATGGGGTTACTTACTTACGAAATTTGAGAGTAGAATTAAATCCGTTTTTACTAGGTGTCCTCCCTAGCGTCGCCGTCGTCAGTGCTTAAGTTCCCTATTCATCAGGGTAAGTACCTTGTTATTCTCTTGAGTAAATGCTCTGACACTATAAACACTCTAAACAGTGACATTTCAACATTTGACAGACTGACGTTGGTTCGGTTTATTTATGGTTTGTTGAATTATATGACTGTGACGCAATCCTGCAGTCAAGAGTTATTTATTCTGATCTTAATTACACATATACTATTTTTCTTAAATTAAACGGTACAAAGGACAGAATACATTTTCTCGGTTATCAGCCTGAAGTCATAACTTTGACAAAGAATCTTTAGGAATCATTACTTTTACTAGATATCAGTAGCCGCAGCTCCAATTTACAAATAATTGTATTCGCCATTAAATTCCAAACATTTTTAGACACATCCGAAAAACTTAGGTCTACTTCGAGTCACTTTGTGCCCTTTTTCTTCCGGCTGCTCTATCACAATGTCAACTCTTTTCTGCTCCATCGGTGAATCGTCAATTGGAATTGTATTTCTTGCATTTTCCTTAAAATCAAACAAAAAAACCCGGTTAAAGTTCTAAAGGGGTTCGAGTGAATTACGCTAAATTGAAGTTATTGGTGAGAAGTTAATATTTGTTATTATCTGTATTAGTTAAATCACAACTGAAAATTAAACTCTCAGCAGATATCGTAAAATCCCAAGTTTAAGCCCAAACAGTTATAAGCCCCCCCCCCCCCCCCCTGAAATAAGTCCTTTTAGTATATACCACATAAGTGAATAATCCTTTTTGCGCACGCTGATTGGCTAGCTCGAAGTGATTAGCCCAGTTGTGGCCAATCTTTGCATGGAGGAGATCGAAGAGTCCGCAATCAGTAATTCATCCGTTCCCCCAAAAATTTGGAAAAGGTACGTTGATGATAGCTTCTGCATCATTGGAAAAGATGATGTCTCAGCCTTCCATGACACATTGAACTCAATTGACAAAAACATCTCGTTTACTATCGAGACCGAATGTAACGGAAAAATCTCCTTCCTCGATACTCTGGTCTCCCGTAGAAATGGAGTCATCGTCGTTGATGTTTACAGAAAGCCCACCCATACTGACAGATACTTAGATTTTAATTCCCATCACGACAATCTACACAAGGCCAGCACAGCGTCGACTCTTCTGCACAGAGCTCTTAATTTACCCAATTCCTCCGAAGGAAAAAAGCGGGAACTTAATTATGTTCATGCAGCTTTGGAGTCCAATGGTTATCCATCTAAGTTTATCAAAAACATACAGGCTAAAAAAACTCGATCCTCAACAACAAATGTATCCCCAGAGGAACTTGTTGGAATGTTTTTCAAGATGGTTGAACCAACCGAGTCACGCAAGTCTTTTGCTTCTCTTCCTTACATCAAAGGAGTAACTGAACCTTTGACACGTGTCCTAAAAAAACACGATGTCACAGTTGTAAACAAGCCATTTACCACTCTACAACAACAGTTCCCAGCTCCGAAATTCCGACCTTCGATGGAATCGCAGACCAACGTCGTGTACAAAATTCCCTGTACAAATTGTTCTTGGTGTTACATTGGGGAAACCGGCAGAGCTTTTAATACCCGAAAAAAAGAACATTTGAGAAACACCAAAACTGCGGCCAAAGGTTCAAAAATTGCTAATCACGCTTGGTCCAACAACCACGCCATTGATTTTGAGAACGCATTAATTATTGACAAAGGCTCTTTCAGAACCAGAAGAACACTAGAAGCGTGGCATACCAGAGTAACACCTAACGCTGATAACAATTCTTGCCCGTTACCTGCACAATACAACATTCTTTTTAACAAACATTCATAATTATTAATACATTTTTATAATTTCGCAATTCGCGCTTTTTATTCATTCATTTTTACCCGTCGAAGACTGCAGTTCGGGCAGTCGAAAGCTCGTAATTTTTAATCATTTCAGCCAGAGATCGTTTTTTAAAAATTTTTACTATGTTTCATCCTGGCTGCGGCCCTTCTATATTTCTAAGAAATCCAAAATGTTATTACTGAGGCGCGACGCGTAGCAACCGAGCAAGCGACATTTAGGATTAAAAACAGAATATAGTTTAACGGGAATGAATTCTCGAATTCATCACTTTTTACCAGAAAGCATTGCATTAAACCAGTGTGCACTGCACCACTTTTTACCAGAGTACATTGCACCACGAAAAACATGGGGATGTCACACTGTCGAGCCGTCGTCCTTTTTCGTGTGAATTCCATTGAGAAAGGTTTTATAGTGGCCAAGTTTTTCCGTGATTTACCTATAAAACGATGAGAAGAAGATCGTGCCTGACTTTTGCAACTCTTGCTTCTGTTCTTAATGCAGTGTGTGAAAGTTTGTAAATCTCAACGATTAATTATGGCATAGAACTCGCTAATTTCATGTATACTGCAAGCGATCTGTTCCTTTTCAGTCATCCGATCATCTAAAAGAATGTCATCTAACACATCGCGATGGACGTGTCGCCGACACAGCCTGTTAACATTCTAGAGACAGTTAATGTGTGTCAGTTCGAAATTTATAAAGTAAGGTAGATTTCTGCTTCTCAGTTCTATTACCACATCTTTCAATTTTCGCGACCTGGTAACGGAGAGGTTGATGTGTATTGCTTTATGTCCATACATAGTTCAGATCACTATGTGCTTTTTTGTCACGATCCCTAGTCACACCTAGCCATCGAAGTGTCATCATGCATTAAGTTCATTTAGAAAACAGTCCTAAGAAAGCACGCGCGCTGATTGGTTAAAAATCGTGTTTGTATAACTCGATGGAGACACAAAACTAGCGCGCGCTTGTTGACGTAGTGATGGCGCGAGCAAAGAGAATTTACATTTTGATATCCAAAGCTAACAAGTTGTTTTCCTTTTTCTCGTCGTGGTGTTTTCTAAAAGAAATAGAAAACATGTACTTCGTGTTTCTATCGAGTTATACAAACACTCGTGAAAGTTTGGGAGAACTCGAAAAAGCTGTGGAAACACTCGCCTGCGGTTCGTGTTCCCACAGCATTTCTCGTTCTCCCAAACTTCCACTCGTGTTTGTATAACTCGATAGAAACACGGTACATGTTTTCTATTTCTTAAATATAA
>JAHPZR010047252.1:5000-12060 GCA_019787425.1 Platygyra sinensis | reverse complement strand
TCCAAAGTGCTTTTTGAAGAAAGAAAATGTATTTCGAATATAATGCGAGTCAAATACAAGTATTCAAGCCACCATTTTTCATGTGAAAGTTCTACATAGTAGGTAAGAAAGGATTTTTGAACAGCTTGATCGACTGGAATCCCTCTGGAAACTAACTCGATCATACAACCCCCCTCCCCTCTGGAATTTCCTGGGTCTTTGACCCCCCCTCCCCTTCGGAATTTCCAATTCCCTCCGTGGTGGGGGTATGGATATGGATATTTTCTGGAACCACACATTTATAAATAAGTAAATGCGCGTAAATGCCTCCAATTGTAATGATTTCTGGTGTACGTATCATGGTGTGAGATCTTGATCCTAAAACTCTGCCAGTAATCCATGTTACTCCTCATCACAAGAGAAGAAAAATTGTATTCATCGAGAAAAGCTTAGTAACCAGGCATTTTAACTCGGGTGTGCCGGAACTGGAAGACACATCAAGTGTTCAAGAAATTATTTTTAACTTTGTGACCGGAAGTGCGTGAACCCCGTTGTCTGTTTTCAATGCCCGAATTGTAAACAACGGTTCTTGTTGCATTTCACCCAGGATTTCAGATCAAAGTTCCGGAAATGACAATACACAGCGACTTGCTACAACTGAAACAACTGAACCGCATGGGAATTTTAATTTATTTCATTTTCAAAACGATCAAATGTGACCGGTCAACATGACCGGCAAGACGAAAGGTTGACCGGTCAATTCCCAAATCAGTTTGGACATTGTCCGTTGACCGGCCATTATTTCGAGCCCTGTACAGAGTAAAACGTGGAATAAGTCAGCCTGAAGTCACGTGTTCCTTAATCTACGTCACAACTCATTCCAAACCAGGGGAAGACTGGTGCGAATGGTGGACCAAAATGGTGGCAAATTTGAACGTTTTTAAAACTTCTAAAAAAGATTGCATTTTATCCAAATCGCATTTTTCTTTTGCAGAAGTTCATTGGGTGATGTATAGAATCAGATAGGAAATTAAAATTTTGATGATATGGGCACTTTAAAAAGGTTTTAGAGAGTTTGATCCTGTAGAGGTCTATAATCTGCAAAGAAGTGTTTACAATAATGATAGAATCTAACTAAAAAAAATTCTTCAGCTTCTGGCAGGTTCTAAAATTATTGAAGTAGGTGACAGTCCCAAAGACAGAGCTCTTTTCAATGGATCACAGAAATGTAAGTTGTTTTTCATTTGATTAAGATAGAGAAAACACTGCATGTCAAAGTAAAAATCTTGGAGGACTGCAGAGTGATACTTTGATTGTCTCTGAATCTCTGAAGAAGAAAACTAGTAGAAGTCTCCATAGAGAATTTTGAAAGATAACCCAATAGCGTTCCTTGTGCCAAAATTCAGGAACAATTGGCAAAACTAGAAGTTATGTTTTGGTAAGAACTATACCATCATCAGTCTGGAATATGTATTAAAGGTAGCTTTTAATGAAGAGACAGAGCAAAAAGTTATAGTCGTGAGAAAAGGAAAACTTCTTTGGTGGACTCTGATATTATAATAAGCTCAAGCTGCCAGTTTGTCTGTACCTCAAGTTTGCACTTTATCGATGATATTAATCAGGTGTCTTGTTTCATAGTATTTGGTATGATAATAACCATTGGTCAAGCTGTTGTGTATGTCATGACTGGAATGTATGGTGATCCTTCTGACCTGGGTCCTGGTATCTGCCTTTTGATTATCATCCAGGTATGCTGTTAATCAATACCTTCAAATTGCTAACCAGTCCTAAATATTTTGCCAATAATTATTGTTCCCATAAATTGGTGGTTTATAAGGATCTACATGTAATATATCATTCAGTTGATCATTGTTTATTCTGATCACTTTCCTGCTCAAGTGGTGCTATGTAAAGTTAAACTGGATGCTGATCACTCTCATGGTTTACTACTTTTAGCTGTTCTGTGCTGGCCTGATTGTTCTCTTGCTTGATGAGCTCCTGCAAAAAGGATATGGGCTTGGATCTGGGTAGGTAGCCAAAGTTTGATTACCTTTTTCAAAGGTGACCCTTTGCAATGTTCAAACCGTTCCAGCAAGTTGCAAAATATCTGAAATACTCTATTTACAAAACTGGGAAAAGTACTGCAAACAGGCTCACTTAAAACATTCAAATAGAGTTTAGTCTTGTAAAGCATTTGTTTCCACTTCTTAACAGCAAAAAAAACGTATTTTGTTATAATATTGACTTGTATACTGTACATTTACATGACTATAAAAGAGTGAAGTATCTCTCTTGCTTCCTATACCAGCTAGCCCCATAAAAATCCAATGTGGCCATTTCAAATCATATCAACAAGTTTGCTTTATTTCATTTTTTTTAATTTGACTACCCTATGTGATTCTTTTATTTTTCAGTATCTCACTGTTCATTGCTACAAACATCTGTGAAACTATTGTGTGGAAAGCCTTCAGTCCAGCAACCATTAATACTGGAAGGGGTGAGTGTTAATTGTTTACTAAGATCTTTTTAAAAATATATATCTTTGCTTCTGCTAGGTCTCTCCAATAGTCTGCTTGGTTCTCTCCATGTGATGTACATGTATACACAATCTAATGATAATTCAGCATACATGTAGTTTAATATTAAGTGTGTAACCAAACAAGATATGATGAGGTATCACATTTGAACATTAGCATCAACCATTTGTTTGCTCAAGAATTTATAAGTAATAGTAATTGGATCAAGTGGAGTACAATTCAGGGAATAAATATGCAAGTAATTTCAAGATCAGACAAGTGGTTTGCATTCTATTTTTAGACTTTGCGCGCTTCGCTATTGGACACCCATATTACCATGCACTGATTACATGGCAAATAGGCGAGCGGAGAACCAATTACGATCAAAAATTGTTATTAATAGCTACCAGAAAGGCTTAACTAAGATTTGAAATACACTAGTTGACCACCCTAGCACACCAGGTGTCTGAGACTAACTAGAGAGGAGAGGTTCATAACATGTTTTTCTTGTAGAGTGACAATTTTTTAAACTCTAAACATAGCTAGCAATTCAAAACCTGTCAGAGCTTGGGCAGTTGTTGACCTTACTGAATGCAGGGTGTAATAAAAAATGTTTGTTGTACCTGTGTCCAGGAACTGAGTTTGAGGGAGCCATTATTGCCTTGTTCCATCTTCTGGCAACCAGAACAGATAAAGTGCGTGGTCTACGTGAAGCCTTTTATCGTCAGAATTTACCCAATCTCACCAACCTGATTGCCACTATTTTTGTCTTTGGCATAGTTATTTACTTCCAGGTAAATTGTTTTCTTACAGACTTGATCTTGTACTTCATCTTAGCACTAAGTTATAAGTGTCTGATATCATGAAATATCTGGTAAGAACAGTTTCTCAGATCAAAATATCAGTTTTCCATTAGCTCTCATACTTTACTTTTGATTATATCGCAGAATTTAGCAGCCAAAGGGGACTGCTACTTTGTGGAAGTCATTACTTATGGATGGCTGTTGCTTTTGGACGGTTAAAAATGATTTGTATAGTAACAGTCATTGAATCCAGACAAAGCAGACATGTAACAAATAAAATTAAAAGTTCTGTTTATATACCATGTTCCTAACTACCCACATAAATTAAGAATACTGTTTTAAAAACAAAAAAAGTCACTTAACGTTGATACTGTAGGGTAAAAGTATTTATTATATTTGACTCCCCATAACTTGAACCTTCAGGAGAAATAGAAAAAGGTTTAAGTTATCGAGGGGGAAATTATACAGAAAATGACCTGAAAGAAAATGAAAATTACTTTGAGTTACTGGCAGGTTCAAGTCTATTGCAATGCAACTGATTACACTTCAGAGTATCATTTGACTCTGCTGCTAGAGAAATACAGCTGATAAATCATAGTTTTGAGAAAAATTCAGGAAATTTTGAAACAAAATAACAAAATATAACTCTTCAAGTTTTTCGGTCATGGAGTTACACTGTAGGCTGCTCCATCTTCACTGCGCTTGAGATTGTTTTTCCTTTGGTAGCCTCATTAACGGGATGCTTCTTTCAGGTCGGCTGTTACTTTAGGGGCTCAATAGGGAGGTAAAAATTGTTACTTTGGGAGAGCCATTATTTTCAGGGGGACTGTTATTTTCAGAATTCCACGGTAAATTGTGAGAATACTTACTTCTATGGTCATCTTCACTCTTACCTTTGCTTGGTTTTGTTTTTATGCTGTAAGGAAAAAGTAGCTGTTTATCACACTTAACAAATCTTGATTGTTGAGAAGCCTGGAATAAACAACGCTATGTCCACACAGCTGCTTTGGGTGATCAATGTCTGTTTTATATGTTTATTTCAGGGCTTCCGTGTGGATCTGCCCATCAAGTCAGCCCGTTATCGAGGCCAGTACAGCTCTTACCCAATTAAGCTGTTCTACACTTCAAACATTCCCATTATTTTGCAGGTAAATTCTTAGAATTTGAGTTTTGAAAGTGGTAACCAATGCTGGCTCTCTCTGAAGATCTGTCATATGGCTTCATGTAGTTACTGTAAATAGGTTTGTCCACAGTTGTGGTTCTGAACCATAGGGTTTGAGACACCAGTAGCATTAGATATTAATATATTGCAGCCAGGGCTCGAAATTGCGACCAATATGGTCGCCAATGCGACTAACTTTTTCTCCTTGGCGACTAAAATTTTTGTTTAGTCGCCAGTTTGGCGACCTTTTGCATGATTTAGAAGTACAATAAAGCATTGAAGTTAAAATAAACATCGTCCTGCTTTGTGTTCGTCGTAAAAGAATGGGCCAAATCGCATAAAAAAGCCACGTTCCCTCTAAACTTTACGGACTCCTATTCGCAATATTTTCTGTGACGCCATTAGAGTTTCTCTTCCTGGAACCACACAGGAGCAGCAGGAGCCGCAGAATTTTGCAAAAAGGCCGCTGAACGATAGCAATTTTGAGAAGAAAAGGTAAGCTTTTGGGAATTGAAAATAATTTGTTAATTTCTTTCTTATATCTACATTTTAGAGCGCTCTTGTTTCCAACATTTATGTCATCTCCCAAATGATGTCTGCGAAGTTTGCTGGAAATTTCTTTGTCAGTCTTCTTGGCACATGGGAGGTAAGTGCTTCTATTCTTCTAAAGGTTTGTTCAAGTGTTTTCATTATTGTTGATTGTTACCTTGGACATTAGAAATATTGTTGTGGAAAGAAGCTGACAGTGTGGCTACACTTCATGAATTAACAATAGAATAGCTCTACTTATTGTTTTTGATAGAGCAGTAATGTTCTTTCAACAAGATTTGGAGTACAGTGTATGTGTCTGCCTTGGAGCAGCACATGTCAGATAGCAGTTAGAGAGGCATTTCTTCCTGAAAGCACAGTAAACATTTAGCTTAAACGAGCTACAACACAGTTGCACATCTTAAAAAGTCTCATTTACCTATGGGTGACAAGTGCGCCATGCAGCTGACCCTTACTTAACATAGCCTTACCTAATGTTGGTGTGTTTTTTTAGGAAGCAGGTGGCGGACCTGCCAGGTCTTACCCCACTGGTGGCCTTTGTTATTACATGTCCCCTCCTGAGACGGTAGGTCACATCATAGAGGACCCCATACATGCTGTCATGTACATCATCTTCATGCTGGGCTCCTGTGCATTCTTCTCCAAGACTTGGATTGATGTTTCTGGCTCATCAGCTAAAGATGTAAGTATACTTTTTTATACCCTGTTAACAGAAGACCATTTTGTAGCAAGGATTTCAGTCCTGTACAAATAACCTTGGTCTAGGGGAGTTTTCTATAGGGACAAGGGATTTTGTCCCTGGCCAGTAAAATGTCTTCAGGAACTTAAAAGCTTGCAAATGAAGTGAGTAACATCAAAGAGACTTTCAGACTAGCACATGATCACTCTAACTTACTCAAACAGCAACTGGAAAAAAAAAGATGAAGGGAAAAAGATGACCTTCAAGTAAAACAAAAAATGTTTTGTTTGCCAAGAGTTTGATATTGCAAAATGTAGCTCAGAGGCTTGGAACTCCCCATAAAAACTGTGAATTTTAGCTAGTTTTTAATCTTGCCATGCAAAGTTTTCAATCTAACAGTTGAGGTGGTCTGATGCTTGGTTGGTCTCCAATTGTGTGACTGCATAAGTATTAAGTTAAACTGTTTCAATTCAAGGTTGCCAAGCAGCTCAAGGAACAGCAAATGGTGATGCGTGGCCACAGAGATAAATCCATGGTTCATGAACTCAACAGGTAAGCATCTGCTACGTACAAAATGATCACCGGTTTCAAATTTGAGTGCTCGATTGAAAATAGCCAAAATTATTTGACCATAACTGGCACTGAATGGGATGAAAATTTCCAGTTTTGTGCATATAGCCATGTTTTACAAGGTCTGTAAGCATGATTTTTATTACTCTTGAATATTCTCTAATGATAATCCCAGAAAGATGCTACCATTTTTCTAAGTTTCATGTTTGTGAATCTTTGACATACACATTGACTACTGTACTGAATAATGTTTTCTCACATGTGGTCAACTTTGGATTTATTATCTTTTTTTAAAATAAACTATTAATAATGTCTGAAATCTTTCAGGTACATTCCTACTGCCGCTGCATTTGGTGGACTCTGCATCGGTGCTTTGTCTGTTCTGGCTGATTTTATGGGTAAGTATTCAATCAAGTAACAGTTTGTGTGCAGAGTTTTATTTGCAGAAGCCATAACCAGTTGTTATCAGATCCATTTGACCCAGTTAGAAAATGAGAAATGGGTGGGTGAGGCTGGGTACTTGCACATTATTTTGCATGGGCTTTATATTTAAGAAATAGAAAACATGTGACGTGTTTCTATCGAGTTATACAAACACGAGTGGAAGTTTGGGAGAACAAGAAGAGCTGTGGGACTGATGCAAGTCTATACACAGGCTAGCAGGCTGATAGGTTCTTATAAGTTGTGTAAGTAGTCAGAACTGAGATGACACTCTTTCTTGTGTCTTTGCAGGTGCTATTGGTTCTGGAACAGGTATTCTGTTGGCCGTGACAATCATTTACCAGTACTTTGAGATATTTGT
>JAHPZR010047250.1:0-11245 GCA_019787425.1 Platygyra sinensis | reverse complement strand
GTGGACAGACTTTTTGCTTTGTTGTTAGGCATCAGGTATAGACAAGTTGTGACTATGAAGCGAGCTCGCTCGCTTGTTCCAATCTTTATGTTAATTTCAGTTACAGGCTGCGTGTTGCAACACACTCACCTTATAACTTTCCTTGCCTATAACACCTTAGTGTGGTTTTCATGGCTGGTAACGTCGATATACTGTTATGCGCGAATCTATCTTATTCTTCGAAATCACATCCAAGCTCAGGTTATCCCACAAGGTAAGCAGAATGGAATTTCAGCGTTGAACTTGTCGCGATACAAAAATACAGTGTCCACTGCTTTGTGGATATTTACAGCAATGATGTTTTGCTATCTTCCGCTTGGTGTGGTTTTAATTGTTGGTACCTTACTTGAACTGAGCGGTTCTCTGGTAGTCACTAACTTTCTTACAATGACTCTGCTTTACTTAAATTCAACGCTGAACCCCTTGCTTTACTGCTGGAAAATCAGGGAAGTGAGAAATGCAGTCATGAAAATATTCAGGAATTTAGGTCTCTGCACGTGTCGAGACAAAAAGACAAATCGACCAAGGGATAGAGAAAGTCATTCAAGGTGCACGGATTTAAGTCAAGACAAGCCACAAGATGTGACGCCAAGTCAAGTCGAATCACTAGGCTTAAACTCAAGTCAGGCCAAGTGACGTGAGTCATTTTGATACCATGACGTCGTCAAGTGTAAAAGCGAAGTGGGAAGTCAAACAGGTGCAGTATAGTCAACTCCTGTTTTGTAGATATCTCACTACTACAAAACCCCTCTATCACAGATGGTAACTGATGCGTCTACCAATACTCCTGAGATAACGTCTGCCTATTACGGGGAATTCTCAGTTCCAATGAAACTGTGCTATTGTTTGATGCCATATGAACAAAATAATGAAAGCTTTCAGGAATAAGGACACACTATTTCGACGCAAGTAAGACGCAATAATGATACCTAATGTTAGTGAAAGCACTTTCCTGAGTTTTATAAGACTTCTGCTATCGTTAACTTATTTTCGAAAGATGCCTACTTTTGGGCAGCTGGATTGCGCCGTACCATATATAGGATAAACTAGGATGCAGCTAAGCAACACGTCTACAAAGAACTACAGCTATTATTTAAACTTTAAACAGGTAAAAAGAAATTGTTAAACACAATGTAACTACGAAGGCAGTAATATCATATTCGCTGCGACTAATGATGACAGCAAATTACAAGGACAATAGTACACGAAATTTTATGTCCCTTTTCTCATTCAAGTGTAAATTCTATCTTGTAACTTCGTGAGGTATCTGCATACATTATGTCAGCAAGTATATGTGTATACAAAACTGAAACAAACTCGTTCCCGTTCTCGTTCTCATTTAGCCACGCTTTGCAGGACGAACTGCCTTGAGGCGATGCGGGAAATAAGAAGGTAGCTTACACATGGTTTATACAGAACTAAGGCTTTTTTTTTCAAGTACTTTTCCACGACAAATCGCATTTTCAAGGACTTGTTTTCCACTCGTTTTGCCGTACATGTAATCAACCCCTCAATCCAAATGGCTTTTTGTATGGGATGTTCCGCAAAGAAACGTGCAGTACAAACAGAAAACGTCCATTAATGTGATACAGGAAATCAAATCACAAACCTTTGAAAATGTTTTGATTGTGTCTATTCTTTTAGCTCAGTTTCCCAGTTTGGAATTTAAGCTTGCATCTAAGTCAGTTCTTGAATTTATTCCCAAAAGATGATAGTACAACCTGCTTTGCTTGTGCTTCTCAATTTTTGGGTGCGATTTCAGCGCGCTCTCGCCCATATTGGAGACCTCAATTATCCGGTCACAGCATTGACACAGTGCTTTTCGCTTGTCCGCTTTCAATGCACCCACTGGCCCGAGCCTTCCCACTTCGTATTTTATAAGCACTGGCCCTTCCGCCCCATTTGACTCCACCACACCGCAAAATTCTTTGTGCACGAGACGACTCACACAAGACCGATTAGAAATTGTAGGGGGGGTACAGGTTATTGTAATACCTTAGGCCTAGAAGGCACGGTTCCTAAGGTACGTCAAATAACAGCAGTGAACTACACCAGCAATCACCAAACGAACATCAGTTTCACGCGATGTTTCAGGCAGAAAATTGTGTCTTTTTGAGCTTTCAAAGTTGCTTGTGCGCAAGACAACGTGAAGTTTCATTTATACAAGAAGCTTTCGATCAGATTCAAGGACTACTGGGAACTATTTCGCTTCCATCGTGTACAGCGCTTTAACGTGGGTTTTGATGCTAATAACGTCGATTTACTGTTATACGCGAATCTTTTTTATCCTTCGAAATCACATCCAAGCTCAGGTTATCCCGCAAGGTCAGCAGAATGGAATTTCACCGTTAAACTTGTCGCGATACAAAAAGACAGTGTCCACTGCTTTGTGGGTTTTTGTTGCACTGATGATTTGCTATCTTCCGTTTGGCTTGGGTTTGCTGGTTCAAACAATGTTGTCCGAACTAACTCAACCTATATTGATCATCTCCTTTTTTGCGCTTATACCGGTTTATTTAAACTCCTCCCTGAACCCCTTGCTGCACTATTGGAAAATCAGAGAAGTGAGACATGCAGTAAAGGAAACACTCAAGAATTTTGGGTTTCGCCGGTAAGTTATATTTGGAGACTGAAGAACTAAGTGACATGAAGAAGCTTGGTCAGGGTTTGTGCATGATGAAACATTAATCCTACATTTTACAGAAGTTGGCAGTTTTCGCCTCTAGGGTCTTCCTCACGACGACATTAAAAATGGCGGATTGACGAGCTAAGATCTACTCTCCCGCCCCGGCGCCATTTATCGACAAAAACAAAAACAACAAGTTATTTCAAGCTCAGATAGAGGTCAAAGACCCGAAAGTTTTCGAATTAGCCCCAAATAGTTACTCATTACTTATCAAAAAGAGAGCAGCAATGAAAGTAAACCAGCCTCTCGGGAAATAATCAATGAAAACGTTGAGTAGGGTATTCTAACAATAAATGATGTTATAATTCTTTGGCAAGGCAAAATAAACTGACTTCTTTCAGGTAATGAAAAATCTCATGCCAGAGATTTATAGCCTAATGGGAGATTTGTTGTCCAGTGTTACTTTTTCTTTCTTTTCCTTTTCTTTTTTTTTATTTTTAAAATAATACATTTTAATATTTCATGCTGTCCCGATAATTTGTATGATGTACCCTATATTGTCAGGAAGCCTATAGTTCATAAGCCCCAGGCTTCTATATATAGGCTTCCTTACCATTACCACCTTTAAAATTGTTAAGTTATCGTCTTTAAATTATCATAAATTTCTAGTGCATTACATTATTTTTAGTTTATCTTTTGTGTGGTTAATGGAAATGGAATGGAAATGGACCACGTTTACATGTCCTGGCAATTGAAATCTCCCAAATTCCTACTCTTTTCCCAACTTTCTTCTATCTTCGTAAATAAAAAAGCTTGTCAAGTTTAGAAGCTGCTTGCTTTAAACGGCAAAACGTGCAAAGCCTCACCGCTTAGCGAGGCTTTAATTTCTGTTTTGAAGCTGAAGAAAACACAGCTGTCAATATTCTAAATGAATTGTATAAACACATCTGTTGTTTCACATCTAATAAACTCTACAAGTGAAATGATTGCAATCTTATTAGTCCTCTACCACGCAGTATTTGATTACTCTCTCTTTCCCTGCTGTATTGTCAGTAATATAATATATGTTTTGAGGATCTAAGTGCCTGTTCCCTATGGAAAATGTACGTATTTTATACAGCTTTTAATGACCTTCGGACATCCTGTATTTCCTGCCCCTTAATGGTTTACTAATAGGATGGTCCCTGGCTCCCGTTAAAAAAAGTTACGAGCTCGGCCTAAGCTGAATGAAACTGACCTTACAGGACGCTGTCTCTTGAACAGAAAATCCTTGAACTTAGTTTTATCGAGGCGTGGTTTTTTTTTTAAAGATATCCCGTACTCATTTATGGCTGTAATGGCCGATCCTAACGACAAATTAGTAATCGCCTGATTCCAAAAACACGATCAATTAAAATTTCTAGAAACTAAGATCTACATCTCATTCAGGAAATTAAGAAAATTTATTTTATTCAAGGAAAAGAAATGAAGTAAAAGACAGCTGGCTATGTTTGCTAAAAAAATAATACTCTTTTTGCTTTCTCGTCTTTGTTACTTATTTGAATTTCGTTATTGGCTGAACCAAATTTACTATCGCAGATTACGTTATGACAGAACTGACATTCAGAAGATAAACTCGAAGGAAGCAGTGAAGTGTTTTTTAATTACTATGGATTTTCATGAGCCATTTGTGTAAAATTTCTTTCAGCTCGAGTACATATATCAACTCAGTTTGGACAAAAAAAAACCCAAATGTTTTGGAGTGATGTTGAAAATTATATTTTTGGCTTTGATTGTCATCTGAGTATTTTTATTTCTGAAGACGGATAATAAGTTGGGAAAAGAGTAGGAATTTGGGAGATTTCAATTGCCAGGACATGTAAACGTGGTCCATTTCCATTCCATTTCCATTAACCACACAAAAGATAAACTAAAAATAATGTAATGCACTAGAAATTTATGATAATTTAAAGACGATAACTTAACAATTTTAAAGGTGGTAATGGTAAGGAAGCCTATATATAGAAGCCTGGGGCTTATGAACTATAGGCTTCCTGACAATATAGGGTACATCATACAAATTATCGGGACAGCATGAAATATTAAAATGTATTATTTTAAAAATAAAAAAAAAGAAAAGGAAAAGAAAGAAAAAAGTAACACTGGACAACAAATCTCCCATTAGGCTATAAATCTCTGGCATGAGATTTTTCATTACCTGAAAGAAGTCAGTTTATTTTGCCTTGCCAAAGAATTATAACATCATTTATTGTTAGAATACCCTACTCAACGTTTTCATTGATTATTTCCCGAGAGGCTGGTTTACTTTCATTGCTGCTCTCTTTTTGATAAGTAATGAGTAACTATTTGGGGCTAATTCGAAAACTTTCGGGTCTTTGACCTCTATCTGAGCTTGAAATAACTTGTTGTTTTTGTTTTTGTCGATAAATGGCGCCGGGGCGGGAGAGTAGATCTTAGCTCGTCAATCCGCCATTTTTAATGTCGTCGTGAGGAAGACCCTAGAGGCGAAAACTGCCAACTTCTGTAAAATGTAGGATTAATGTTTCATCATGCACAAACCCTGACCAAGCTTCTTCATGTCACTTAGTTCTTCAGTCTCCAAATATAACTTACCGGCGAAACCCAAAATTCTTGAGTGTTTCCTTTACTGCATGTCTCACTTCTCTGATTTTCCAATAGTGCAGCAAGGGGTTCAGGGAGGAGTTTAAATAAACCGGTATAAGCGCAAAAAAGGAGATGATCAATATAGGTTGAGTTAGTTCGGACAACATTGTTTGAACCAGCAAACCCAAGCCAAACGGAAGATAGCAAATCATCAGTGCAACAAAAACCCACAAAGCAGTGGACACTGTCTTTTTGTATCGCGACAAGTTTAACGGTGAAATTCCATTCTGCTGACCTTGCGGGATAACCTGAGCTTGGATGTGATTTCGAAGGATAAAAAAGATTCGCGTATAACAGTAAATCGACGTTATTAGCATCAAAACCCACGTTAAAGCGCTGTACACGATGGAAGCGAAATAGTTCCCAGTAGTCCTTGAATCTGATCGAAAGCTTCTTGTATAAATGAAACTTCACGTTGTCTTGCGCACAAGCAACTTTGAAAGCTCAAAAAGACACAATTTTCTGCCTGAAACATCGCGTGAAACTGATGTTCGTTTGGTGATTGCTGGTGTAGTTCACTGCTGTTATTTGACGTACCTTAGGAACCGTGCCTTCTAGGCCTAAGGTATTACAATAACCTGTACCCCCCCTACAATTTCTAATCGGTCTTGTGTGAGTCGTCTCGTGCACAAAGAATTTTGCGGTGTGGTGGAGTCAAATGGGGCGGAAGGGCCAGTGCTTATAAAATACGAAGTGGGAAGGCTCGGGCCAGTGGGTGCATTGAAAGCGGACAAGCGAAAAGCACTGTGTCAATGCTGTGACCGGATAATTGAGGTCTCCAATATGGGCGAGAGCGCGCTGAAATCGCACCCAAAAATTGAGAAGCACAAGCAAAGCAGGTTGTACTATCATCTTTTGGGAATAAATTCAAGAACTGACTTAGATGCAAGCTTAAATTCCAAACTGGGAAACTGAGCTAAAAGAATAGACACAATCAAAACATTTTCAAAGGTTTGTGATTTGATTTCCTGTATCACATTAATGGACGTTTTCTGTTTGTACTGCACGTTTCTTTGCGGAACATCCCATACAAAAAGCCATTTGGATTGAGGGGTTGATTACATGTACGGCAAAACGAGTGGAAAACAAGTCCTTGAAAATGCGATTTGTCGTGGAAAAGTACTTGAAAAAAAAAGCCTTAGTTCTGTATAAACCATGTGTAAGCTACCTTCTTATTTCCCGCATCGCCTCAAGGCAGTTCGTCCTGCAAAGCGTGGCTAAATGAGAACGAGAACGGGAACGAGTTTGTTTCAGTTTTGTATACACATATACTTGCTGACATAATGTATGCAGATACCTCACGAAGTTACAAGATAGAATTTACACTTGAATGAGAAAAGGGACATAAAATTTCGTGTACTATTGTCCTTGTAATTTGCTGTCATCATTAGTCGCAGCGAATATGATATTACTGCCTTCGTAGTTACATTGTGTTTAACAATTTCTTTTTACCTGTTTAAAGTTTAAATAATAGCTGTAGTTCTTTGTAGACGTGTTGCTTAGCTGCATCCTAGTTTATCCTATATATGGTACGGCGCAATCCAGCTGCCCAAAAGTAGGCATCTTTCGAAAATAAGTTAACGATAGCAGAAGTCTTATAAAACTCAGGAAAGTGCTTTCACTAACATTAGGTATCATTATTGCGTCTTACTTGCGTCGAAATAGTGTGTCCTTATTCCTGAAAGCTTTCATTATTTTGTTCATATGGCATCAAACAATAGCACAGTTTCATTGGAACTGAGAATTCCCCGTAATAGGCAGACGTTATCTCAGGAGTATTGGTAGACGCATCAGTTACCATCTGTGATAGAGGGGTTTTGTAGTAGTGAGATATCTACAAAACAGGAGTTGACTATACTGCACCTGTTTGACTTCCCACTTCGCTTTTACACTTGACGACGTCATGGTATCAAAATGACTCACGTCACTTGGCCTGACTTGAGTTTAAGCCTAGTGATTCGACTTGACTTGGCGTCACATCTTGTGGCTTGTCTTGACTTAAATCCGTGCACCTTGAATGACTTTCTCTATCCCTTGGTCGATTTGTCTTTTTGTCTCGACACGTGCAGAGACCTAAATTCCTGAATATTTTCATGACTGCATTTCTCACTTCCCTGATTTTCCAGCAGTAAAGCAAGGGGTTCAGCGTTGAATTTAAGTAAAGCAGAGTCATTGTAAGAAAGTTAGTGACTACCAGAGAACCGCTCAGTTCAAGTAAGGTACCAACAATTAAAACCACACCAAGCGGAAGATAGCAAAACATCATTGCTGTAAATATCCACAAAGCAGTGGACACTGTATTTTTGTATCGCGACAAGTTCAACGCTGAAATTCCATTCTGCTTACCTTGTGGGATAACCTGAGCTTGGATGTGATTTCGAAGAATAAGATAGATTCGCGCATAACAGTATATCGACGTTACCAGCCATGAAAACCACACTAAGGTGTTATAGGCAAGGAAAGTTATAAGGTGAGTGTGTTGCAACACGCAGCCTGTAACTGAAATTAACATAAAGATTGGAACAAGCGAGCGAGCTCGCTTCATAGTCACAACTTGTCTATACCTGATGCCTAACAACAAAGCAAAAAGTCTGTCCACGCTGATTGCGATCAAAGTTGCAAGTGAAAAACTTGTCAACATCATGCTGATGGTGTACCACAGAATCTCAGCAACCCGGCAGAGTCTCCAGCGATGGTTGACGGCCCCCAAAAGAGAAACTACTGCCACTGGCTGCACAACAAGTCCAACGCAAAGGTCTGATATTGCCAAGCAACGAAGAAATAGTTTCGAAGGAAGATTAAGAGATGATTCTTTGTGGAGAGCAACAAGAATCAACGCATTCCCGAGAGTTGCTGTTATGGATAATGCAACATTTATACCAGATATGACCAAGAATATAGTGGGAAGATGCGGAGAGTTGGCTAAGTTTGCGTTACAAAGAAAGCCAGCTTGAAGTGAGTAATTCATGCTCTGCCTTCCCGACAAAACTTTCTTCAATCTTCGTAAATGAAAAGCTTGTTAAATTTAGAATCTGCTTGCTTTAAAGGAAAACATGCAAAGCCTCACCTTAGTGAAACTTTAATTTCTGTTTTGAAGCTGAAGAATACACAGCTGTCAATATTCTATATGAATTGTATAAACACATATGTTGTTTCACATCTAATAAACTCTACAAGTGAAATGATTGCAATCTTATTAGTCCTCTACCACGCAGTATTTGATTACTCTCTCTCTCTGCTGTATTGTTAATGTAATATAATATCTGTTTTTATGATCTAAGTGCCTGTTCCCTATGGAAAATGTACGTATTTTATACAGCTTTTAATGGTCTTTGGCCTTTAAACTCGTTTCCTTGTAAAGGGACATCCTGTATTTCCTGCCCCTTAATGGTTTACTAATAGAATGGTCCATGGCTCCCGTTAAAAGAAGTTACAAGCTCAGCCTAAGCTGAACCAAACTGACCTTACAGGACGCTGTCACTTGAACAGAAAATCCTTGAGCTTAGTTTTAGCGAGGTTTGGGCTTTTGAAGATGTCCCGTACTCATTTATGGCTTTAATGGTCGATCTTAATAATAAATTAGTAATCGCCTGATTCCAAAAACACGATCAATTAAAATTTCCAGAAACTAAGATCTACATCTCATTCAGGAAATTAAGAAAATTCATTTATTCAAGGAAAAGAAATGAAGTAAAATGCAGCTGGCTTTGTTTGCTAAAAAAATAATACTCTTTTTGCTTTCTCGTCTTGGTTACTAATTTGAATTTCGTTATTAGCTCAACCTAATTTACTATCACAGATTACCGGTTTTGACAGAACTGACATTCAGAAGATAAACTCGAAGGAAGCAGTGAAGTGCTTTTTTTAATTACTATGGATTTTCATGAGTCATTATTGTAAAATTTCTTTCAGCTCGAGTACATGTGTCAACTCAGTTCGAACAAAAAAAAACCCCGAATGTTTTGGGATGATGTCGATAATTATATTTTTGGCTTTGATTGTCATCTGAGTAATTTTATTTCTGAAGACGGCTCTTGAGTTGGGAAAAGAGTAGGAGTACAGATTATCACAAAAAAATTCGGGAGATTTCAATTGCCAGGACATCTTAATGTGGTCTCCAGGATCTTTACCACTTTTCTTCGTACTCAGTAAGACTGGAGAACAAATTTCCCATTACGTTATAAATTTCTGGCATTAGATTCTCTATTACCTGAAAGCAGTCAGTTTATTCTGTTTTGCCAAGGAAGCAAAACATTACTTACTGTTCTTATTGATTATTTCCCGAGTCTGATTTTCTTTCATTGCTGCTCTCTTTTTAATCAAAAATAACTCTAAGTTACTATTTGGGGCTAATTGGATAACTTTCGGTTCCTTGACCTCTATCAAAGTTTGAAATAACTTGTTGTTTTTGTTATTATTGTTGATACATATTTAAATAGCGGGCGGGAGAGTAGATCTTAGCTCGTGAATCCGCCACTTTGAATGTCGTCGTGAAGACGACCCTAGAGGCCAACTTCTGTAAAATGTAGGCTTAATGTTTCATCACGCACAAACCCTGACCAAGCTTCTTCATGCCACTTAGTTCTTCAGTCTCCAAATAACTTACCGAAACCCAAAAGTCCCGAGTATTTCCTTTACTGCATGTCTCACTTCTCTGATTTTCCAACAGTACAGCAAGGGATTCAGGGAGGAGTTTAAATAGACCAGTATAAGCCCAAAAAAGGAGATGATCAATATAGGTTGAGTTATTTCCGACAACATTGTTTGAACCAGCAAACCCAAGCCAAACGGAAGATAGCAAATCATCAGTGCAACAAAAACCCACAAAGCAGTGGACACGGTTTTTTTGTATCGCGACAAGTTTAAAGATGAAATTCCATTCTGCTGACCTTGCGGGATAACCTGAGCTTGGATGTGATTTCGAAGGATAAAAAAGATTCGCGTATAACAGTAAATCGACGTTATTAGCAATACAATCCACGTTAAAGCGCTGTACACGATGAATGCGAAATAGTTTAAGTATTGTGTGACGCAGTTTCCGATAGAAAATAACAAAACCAGTCCAACACACCAGCGAGCTCGCTTCATAGTTACAACTTGTCTATACCTGATGCCTAACGATAGCGCAAGAAGTCTGTCTATGCTGATTGCGCTCAAAGTCGCAAGAGAAAAATCTGCTGCCACTATGCTGCAGGAATACCATAGCAGTTCGGCGACTCGACAGAAATCCCAAAGATGATAAAAGGCTGCCAAAAGAGAAAGCACTGCTAAAGGCTGCACAACAAGTCCAACGCAAAGGTCTGAAAATGCCAAACAACGAAGAAATAATTTGGAAGGCGGATTGAGAGATGATTCTTTGTGAAAAGCCACGAGGATCAACGTATTTCCGAGAATTGCTGTTATGGAAAAAGCAACATTTATACCAGACATCACCAAGAGTAGAACTGGAAGCTTCGAAGAGTTGCCGCTTGCAGGCAAGGTTTGGTTACAAAGAAATCCAGTTTGAATTGAATAATTTAGCATGCTCTGCAACCTTCTTCCAACTTCGTAAATAAAAACCGGTTACGTTAAGAATCTGCTTGACCTGAAGAAAAACGTGCAAAGCATCCCCTTTAGTCGGTGTTAATTTCTAACTCTTTTTTGAAGCTGAAGAAAATACAGCAGTCGATGTTCTTAATGAGTTGTGTAAATACATCTGCTGTTTTACATGGAATAGAATCCAAAGGGAAATGAACGCTGTCTCCCCACTCCTTTGCAGTGCTTAATTACTTTCTCTCTCCCTCTGTATTATCGAAGTACCCTAATATCTCTTTTCAAGATCTAAATACCACCCTGAGGAAAACATACGTATTGTGTAAAGCTTTTAATGGTCCTCTGTGTTTTAGCTCGTTTCCTAGCTTGTAAAGTGATAATCTA
>JAHPZR010047249.1:0-17576 GCA_019787425.1 Platygyra sinensis | reverse complement strand
TAGTTGTTTTGCGCTTTTCCATTTGCATTTTAGAATACAAACCGTAGCCCTTTTAGCGTGCTTCTGAACGTTGACATTCGCCGGTTTTTGCGAGGAAGGAAAATACCTTGAAACTTCGACAGCCCGCGCGTCTTTTAAAAGATTTTCCCTTCTGCAGATTTTGAATCTCGTGGTCGGAAATTTTCTAAGCGGCGGTTCTTTCAAGCTTTTGTTCTCGAAACAAAAGAGTTACAAAGCTGCAAACAATAAAAGTTCCCATAAAAGGAAGTTAATCCAGTAAAACTGTCTACCAAACATTTAACAGAAAGCTTGATATGGCGAATTAAAGGGTTACCAAATTATTATTAAAAAGTGTTCAAGGGTCTTAAATCTTGTATTTTTTTTTATCGATTGGAATTTTTCATGAACATCGCCATATTTTTTATGTAACCACAGCTTAAGGTCAACTATGCGCGAGTGAAGAATAATCCTCAATTTAAAATGATTAAGATAACATAGCAATTATCTAGCTAGTCCGTTTTACCTAGAGGACATGACTTGCAATCCCGATGATACTTTCCAGGTGCTTTGTCAAACGCAACAAAAGAACCATTTGGACACATCTTGCAGCCTGTGCCCACATAGCCGAGAGAGTCAGAGAAAAATCCTCCTTTAAAAAGATTAGAACAATGCTATGTTAAGGAATGCTATGTGAACTATAATATATATATTTACCTCAGCTTTTAGCTGCGTAGCTTGGCGGTTTAAGCAATTTGAACGGGAGCCCACAAAGCGGCCTAACCCGCTTTCCCAGTGAACTCAAACCGCGCATGCTTAAAAACCACCAGGCTACAAACGCTACCTTAACCTAAATGTGAAGCTTCTGGACAGGGTTATCCAAAGGCTGATTAAGGTAACCCAGGAAAATCGAAAGTTTTTTTCTTTTAAAAAGGTAGCCTAGATCAGTGCAGACCGCCGCCACCCTCGCAGTAATGGCGGTTGTTAAAATTGAGCTCCTCTACCGAAACGACACGATAGGAACCTTTTTCTTTGCAGCTAATAAAAAAATATGAGACAATGCTAAAGTATCTTTGTCCTCTTCTAATAGTTAACTTGAGAATTCCCGGTTAATTGTCATTAGCAACATCATTTTGTTCAAAATATATAGTTTACGTCATAGAAAGTGCGGCGGGCGGGGTTTTATTCACGAGTTGTTTGTGTCAAAAACTCGAACGAGCGAGTTTCGAGCGAGTGAGGGCTTTTGGTACAAACAACGAGTGAACAAAAACCCCGCACAAAGCACTTTCTATGTCGTGAGCTGTTTATTGCACATAACACGAGAATTTTCATTGAAATAATATTTTGAACGCAAATTAGAAACAAAAACGCACTAACAATGCAAATTTAATAGCAATGGAAAATATCGCAGTACATGTACATCAAGGGAATAAAGTGCTCAACGGAAAACTGTACTTACAAAAGTTTTTTTTCTTAAGGACGTTCGCGCTAATTGTTTCTGCGCATCCTTACTGCGCAGGCAAATCCACATGCCACGCCATGCCACGTCATACATCGAGCGCGCGCGCTAAGTACTAAAATAAACAATGATAGGGCAGATGGCCATTGCTATAGCTTTGATTGGATTTAACGATCTTGGACGTCCGGTGACCCCTACTTTTCTTTTCAGAAACAGATTTTATTTGCAATTATCTACACATTATCCAAAAATGAAAAAAAAATCAATGTGGGAAGTTTAAAAAATTTGAATATTTCTGCCCACGGGACATGGAATCCTGCCATCTTGCGGCTGCAAGGCGCGTGAAACTATGGTCGCTAAATGCGAACTTATTCTTTAAGGAACCTCACAAGTTGACTAAATTTGCTTAATAGGTCCATCCAAACCATATTTGGCAGAGAACTTTTCCCTTCAAAGCTCTAATTACAATATTTTGGGACTTGCAGCCACTTTGATCTTCTTCGCTAACGAAGCACGATTTACTCAGATTTAGGTGTTCTTCCGGGCATGTTATTTCCAAAACGAAGTCGGTGACCCCCATTTTTTTTACATTTCTGACATCGCTAACTCATGATCTTTCAATGGTAAAATTTTCAGAAAAAAATCAATGTTAGAAAAATTTCGCGCGAACGTCCTTAATCTAAGTAAAATAACAGTAAATAAGAAAAAGTTCCATTTCGTCACTGTCTGAATCAATAACATAGTGACGAGCTTTTTTGCACCTTGGAGAATGCAAGGACAAGGAATTTACAGAAATGTTAAAAGTTCCTTCCTGAATTGAAGCGCCTTGGAAAAGAGTCAAGGGCTGCTCAATTGTCGACTCTTGTAATGTTTTACTGAGTTGCATTTAGACTCAAAGCATTGGAAATACCTACTTGGTATCCCGAAGGCCCTGGCACTCCTGGATATCTACTCAGAACGTTGGAAATGTTTTTGTTGTTGTTTTGTTGTTGTCGCTCCAACAGAGTGTTTTAGTTTTTTAGAAGGTTACGACATGTTTTAATTTTAAAGACATTTTCAAGTGTGATTTACAAATTTACTAGTGCTTGCTCTAATGCTTGCTATATTGGCGAAACTGGTCGTCATTTTTCCACACGTGTCCGTGAACATCTCTCTTCAGACAAGTCTTCACAAATTTTCAAACACTTACTTAGCTCAGAACGTTGCCGTCAATCCGGCGCCTAATTTATACCAACAAGTTCATCACGTCAACCTGACACTTACGCTTTACGCTTTATGTTCTTTTACACTTTGTAACTCACTGAAATATTTTTGTCACTTAATCTTACTTAATTATGTATGTTTCGACTAGTTGTTATAAAGCCCAACGGTTTTTCAAATATTATGTAACTGACGATGATCTTGACAACATCGAAACATGTCTGTAAAATTTAAAAAAAAATGTCGTAATCTTCTCAAAAATCACGACTTGCTTTCTGCTGTCTCGACCTTTTAGTGCTGTAGTTGTTCAGACTTTTTACGTTCTTGTGTCCAGATATCTGAGATATTGGAGAGTTTAAAAGCTCGCTTAAGGCCCGTTTACACAGGCGATTTTTGTCGCGCAATTCGATGCAATTTTTGTCGTGCTAAGGCTGCATCGACTTTCAAACATGTTCGAAATCCATGCGATATCGCGGCAACAAATCGCACTGAAAATTGCACTTGGTTTACATGTGCGATTTTGAAGTTGCAACTTAAGGACGGTGGCTACTATTGTTATTGTGCATACGGTCTGCGCATCTCGAGATACTCGGATTTCCTATGGGTGGTGCTTATAATACAGGGATATTTTGCGCAGTTCAAAAACTATGCGGAGAAAGTAGAACTTAGCAAGTGCTCTTGGTATCCAAAAAGAAAATTGGGGGTAACCACGCATTTTTCAGAGATAATTAAGCTTCAATTGGGAAAAAAACGCCATACATTGCTTTGTCTTTTAAAGCTTTTTACAAATATTGCTGATTAATTATCTTCGAAAAATTTCTTTTCGGATTTCAATAGCACTCGTTATGATTTGCTTTTCCCGCATATTCAGTGAACCGCGCAAAAATACCTTTGAATTAGTAGGCACCGTCCTTAAGCGCGACAAAATTGCATCGAGTTGCCGCGATAAAAATTGCTTGTCCTTTTGATCAGCGCCTGTTCGTGTCTTCGTCTGTCTTTCGTTATACTCTAGAAATGTTGTTCCGTCCATTGTTTCTTTTCTTTCAACATCGAATCGTCTCATCTCCCTGTGCTCTTGACGACCTCTCAATCCAAAGAACTGTGAGTTTTTTAAACATATAGTGTAATAAGAGCCTCTAATGAAGAGCAAACGAGTAAATCTTGGCCATACAGAATATCAACTCCTTCGTCTGTTAGCATACGCGCAGCGTTTGGTTTATTTTCTTTCCCTTCTTTTTTTAAAGTGCTATTGCTTTGCGACTTACGCTTTTTTAGTCTTTTGGAACTCTTTTCCATCCATAATGATTGAAAAAATAGTCTCTCTTAAATAACGATCAAAGCTTGAAACACAAGACCTTTGCGATGTAGGTTCGTATTGTTCTCCGTCTTTCTTTCGGAAATGAAGTAAAAAAAAAAAATTAAAGATTAACACGTCGAGATCTTTTGCATCGATATTTTCAATCTCTCTCAGCACGTGCCTAGAGAGAGCAACCAACCAACACAAATCTAGAGCTTTTCTCCGCCTTTGCCATAGACCCTTTGCATAAATGGCGCCGAAATTTGAATAACAATACTTGGTACATTCTTAGCCTCACGTTCATGTTTCAAGACAAAGGAAAATTTCACATGAGCCTGAGGCTATGGATGTACCAAATATTGTTATTCAAATTTAGACGCCATTTATGCAAAAAGTTTATTTTCGCTGGAAAAAATAAAAATTTGGAGGTGGCGTCGCTAAAAAGCCGCCAAATCTGGAAAGTTATTTGAATGTAAACGATTCACGATGCGACTGGATCGGAAAGGCATTTACGCTATCGTTGATTGGTTATACTTCAACACTTAAAAGAGCTGTACGCTATTCTGATTGGCTCTATAGGCTTTTTTTACATGTGAAAATAAAGCGTATAGATTTCTACAAATGAGCTCTATGGAATAAAATTCTCGTGCTATGTGCATTTATACTATGCTAACTGACGACCCTCGACGGACTTCAAGCGAGCTGCATGAGTTGTCATGACACGGACATGAAAAAATACTATGCTATGCAAAACACTATATAATTTAATATTCTACTCCCTTTAACGGTACTCTGCTTTTTTGATCCCTTTTGTTTAAAATAACAACTATTGCTTCTTCTTAAAAGGTTCGAGTTTTGCGTTAAACTTAGGGGATATGTAACAAAGTTTCTCCTTTGAAAAACATCGAGGCATTTAAGCTTAATTTTCGATTAGCACTTTTGAGCACAAACAGATATAGAAAAGCCCTTCTAATAATAAAGGCACATCGCATCTCCTGTCTGGATTCACAAAAGAAGCTAGAAGTTACCTGGTGGGCACTTTTGACATCCGTCAACACCTTTAGTTGAAATATTTGTAAATGTTCCCAACGGACATGGTGTAAACGCTTTGCCGTTTCTACTGAATCCCGAAGCGAAAAGAGCGGAAACATAATCTTTTTCAGGAGAGTACCTATGGCTTCCCCTCACGTGGATAGCTTCTGTATCGGAACTGGAAGGACTCCTAGAAAAAAGAATTCTCATATGGATTTAAAGAAACAATATGTAATATTTTTCTTTACTCTCTGGTACGGGTTAGCAATAAATACTCAACAAGACTGAAATTTGAAAATTTCTACCACACTGACACTATTGCATAGTTACTAATGTAATATGGAAACAAAATTTGCAGTATTTTCTTGGCTATTTATGGTTACGAGTTATTATCTCATTTCGAGTCAAATTTCGAAAAGTCGGTCTGCAATAAGTAAGTCTGTGCTTATGCTCGGTGTTATTACATTCGGTTGGAGTTCATTTTAAAAGTCAGCATATGGAATTTGTATTGCTATAAGTGAGAAGGCAATAACCGTGACTTCAAGTTCAAGGTGACATTGTGCTCATGTTAAAAGAAAATCTTCTCCCTGGTCCTATCCGGCCGGAAGTAAAACAGAACGAGTAGGACAGCAGGCTCGTGAGTAGAGTCACGCTAAAAACCAAGTCCGCGGTCCTGGAACATTACGAGGATCGTTGCTTTAGAGGCTCCTAGACTCCACGAGAACAGCTAAGCATGGTTGATCGGTGGTCGGTTGCTAGGGCTTTTCCTCCCCGTTCCTTCGAAAACTAAGATTTATAGACCATAGACAGAAGTGGAATGCATCGAATGTAACGAAACTTGGCAGGCAAGTAGGTTGATAAATTACCTATTTAATGGTGGTTGTTTCATCCTATGTGACTGCTATTGTGACGTCATATACGATGTCCAAATTTGGTTTTAGAAAGGAAATTTAGGAACGAAATAGTAAGAACTTAATATTGGTTTTCTACATAAAATTCTATGATCACTGGTAAAAACCCCATGTCAATCTTATAACATGGCGTAGATGAATGTGAAGAGTGATCATCGCAGTAAATTTTCCAATTTAAGCAATTAGAAAGAACCCTAAAAAAAAATTCAGGGTTTCAACGTTAATCGAACCCGTGACCTCCGCGATACCGGTGCGATGCTCTACCAACTGAGCTATGAAGCCACACATTGGGAGCGAGGTCAATTTATTGAGTTCATATTTTCCCGTGCAGTGAAGTGATGTGAAGTAGATGTGAAATAGTTCATATTTGTACTGCGGTATTTTTTCAGGCTTCTTCTTTCCAATTGCTTAAATTGGAAAATTTACTGCGATGATCACTCTTCACATTCATCTACAATCGCAGTACAAATATGAATTATTTCATATATACTTCACAAAATGTCTGAAGAGAGATGTTCACGGACACGTGTGGAAAAATGACGACCAGTTTCGCCAATATAGCAAGCATTAGAGCAAGCACTAGTAAATTTGTAAATCACACTTGAAAATGTCTTTAAAATTAAAACATGTCGTAACCTTCTAAAAAAACTAAAAACACTCTGTTGGAGCGACAACAACAAAAACAACAACAAAAACATTTCCAACGTTCTGAGTAGATATCCAGGAGTGCCAGGGCCTTCGGGATACCAAGTAGGTATTTCCAATGCTTTGAGTCTAAATGCAACTCAGTAAAACATTACAAGAGTCGACAATTGAGCAGCCCTTGACTCTTTTCCAAGGCGCTTCAATTCAGGAAGGAACTTTTAACATTTCTGTAAATTCCTTGTCCTTGCATTCTCCAAGGTGCAAAAAAGCTCGTCCACTATGTTATTGATTCAGACAGTGACGAAATGGAACTTTTTCTTATTTACTGTTATTTTACTTAGATTAAGGACGTTCGCGCGAAATTTTTCTAACATTGATTTTTTTCTGAAAATTTTACCATTGAAAGATCATGAGTTAGCGATGTCAGAAATGTAAAAAAAATGGGGGGTCACCGACTTCGTTTTGGAAATAACATGCCCGGAAGAACACCTAAATCTGAGTAAATCGTGCTTCGTTAGCGAAGAAGATCAAAGTGGCTGCAAGTCCCAAAATATTGTAATTAGAGCTTTGAAGGGAAAAGTTCTCTGCCAAATATGGTTTGGATGGACCTATTAAGCAAATTTAGTCAACTTGTGAGGTTCCTTAAAGAATAAGTTCGCATTTAGCGACCATAGTTTCACGCGCCTTGCAGCCGCAAGATGGCAGGATTCCATGTCCCGTGGGCAGAAATATTCAAATTTTTTAAACTTCCCACATTGATTTTTTTTTCATTTTTGGATAATGTGTAGATAATTGCAAATAAAATCTGTTTCTGAAAAGAAAAGTAGGGGTCACCGGACGTCCAAGATCGTTAAATCCAATCAAAGCTATAGCAATGGCCATCTGCCCTATCATTGTTCATTTTAGTACTTAGCGCGCGCGCTCGATGTATGACGTGGCATGGCGTGGCATGTGGATTTGCGTGCGCAGTAAGGATGCGCAGAAACAATTAGCGCGAACGTCCTTAAGAAAAAAACTTTTGTAAGTACAGTTTTCCGTTGAGCACTTTATTCCCTTGATGTACATGTACTGCGATATTTTCCATTGCTATTAAATTTGCATTGTTAGTGCGTTTTTGTTTCTAATTTGCGTTCAAAATATTATTTCAATGAAAATTCTCGTGTTATGTGCAATAAACAGCTCACGACATAGAAAGTGCTTTGTGCGGGGTTTTTGTTCACTCGTTGTTTGTACCAAAAGCCCTCACTCGCTCGAAACTCGCTCGTTCGAGTTTTTGACACAAACAACTCGTGAATAAAACCCCGCCCGCCGCACTTTCTATGACGTAAACTATATATTTTGAACAAAATGATGTTGCTAATGACAATTAACCGGGAATTCTCAAGTTAACTATTAGAAGAGGACAAAGATACTTTAGCATTGTCTCATATTTTTTTATTAGCTGCAAAGAAAAAGGTTCCTATCGTGTCGTTTCGGTAGAGGAGCTCAATTTTAACAACCGCCATTACTGCGAGGGTGGCGGCGGTCTGCACTGATCTAGGCTACCTTTTTAAAAGAAAAAAACTTTCGATTTTCCTGGGTTACCTTAATCAGCCTTTGGATAACCCTGTCCAGAAGCTTCACATTTAGGTTAAGGTAGCGTTTGTAGCCTGGTGGTTTTTAAGCATGCGCGGTTTGAGTTCACTGGGAAAGCGGGTTAGGCCGCTTTGTGGGCTCCCGTTCAAATTGCTTAAACCGCCAAGCTACGCAGCTAAAAGCTGAGGTAAATATATATATTATAGTTCACATAGCATTCCTTAACATAGCATTGTTCTAATCTTTTTAAAGGAGGATTTTTCTCTGACTCTCTCGGCTATGTGGGCACAGGCTGCAAGATGTGTCCAAATGGTTCTTTTGTTGCGTTTGACAAAGCACCTGGAAAGTATCATCGGGATTGCAAGTCATGTCCTCTAGGTAAAACGGACTAGCTAGATAATTGCTATGTTATCTTAATCATTTTAAATTGAGGATTATTCTTCACTCGCGCATAGTTGACCTTAAGCTGTGGTTACATAAAAAATATGGCGATGTTCATGAAAAATTCCAATCGATAAAAAAAAAATACAAGATTTAAGACCCTTGAACACTTTTTAATAATAATTTGGTAACCCTTTAATTCGCCATATCAAGCTTTCTGTTAAATGTTTGGTAGACAGTTTTACTGGATTAACTTCCTTTTATGGGAACTTTTATTGTTTGCAGCTTTGTAACTCTTTTGTTCTCGAGAACAAAAGAGTTACAAAGCTGCAAACAATAAAAGTTCCCATAAAAGGAAGTTAATCCAGTAAAACTGTCTACCAAACATTTAACAGAAAGCTTGATATGGCGAATTAAAGGGTTACCAAATTATTATTAAAAAGTGTTCAAGGGTCTTAAATCTTGTATTTTTTTTTTATCGATTGGAATTTTTCATGAACATCGCCATATTTTTTATGTAACCACAGCTTAAGGTCAACTATGCGCGAGTGAAGAATAATCCTCAATTTAAAATGATTAAGATAACATAGCAATTATCTAGCTAGTCCGTTTTACCTAGAGGACATGACTTGCAATCCCGATGATACTTTCCAGGTGCTTTGTCAAACGCAACAAAAGAACCATTTGGACACATCTTGCAGCCTGTGCCCACATAGCCGAGAGAGTCAGAGAAAAATCCTCCTTTAAAAAGATTAGAACAATGCTATGTTAAGGAATGCTATGTGAACTATAATATATATATTTACCTCAGCTTTTAGCTGCGTAGCTTGGCGGTTTAAGCAATTTGAACGGGAGCCCACAAAGCGGCCTAACCCGCTTTCCCAGTGAACTCAAACCGCGCATGCTTAAAAACCACCAGGCTACAAACGCTACCTTAACCTAAATGTGAAGCTTCTGGACAGGGTTATCCAAAGGCTGATTAAGGTAACCCAGGAAAATCGAAAGTTTTTTTCTTTTAAAAAGGTAGCCTAGATCAGTGCAGACCGCCGCCACCCTCGCAGTAATGGCGGTTGTTAAAATTGAGCTCCTCTACCGAAACGACACGATAGGAACCTTTTTCTTTGCAGCTAATAAAAAAATATGAGACAATGCTAAAGTATCTTTGTCCTCTTCTAATAGTTAACTTGAGAATTCCCGGTTAATTGTCATTAGCAACATCATTTTGTTCAAAATATATAGTTTACGTCATAGAAAGTGCGGCGGGCGGGGTTTTATTCACGAGTTGTTTGTGTCAAAAACTCGAACGAGCGAGTTTCGAGCGAGTGAGGGCTTTTGGTACAAACAACGAGTGAACAAAAACCCCGCACAAAGCACTTTCTATGTCGTGAGCTGTTTATTGCACATAACACGAGAATTTTCATTGAAATAATATTTTGAACGCAAATTAGAAACAAAAACGCACTAACAATGCAAATTTAATAGCAATGGAAAATATCGCAGTACATGTACATCAAGGGAATAAAGTGCTCAACGGAAAACTGTACTTACAAAAGTTTTTTTCTTAAGGACGTTCGCGCTAATTGTTTCTGCGCATCCTTACTGCGCAGGCAAATCCACATGCCACGCCATGCCACGTCATACATCGAGCGCGCGCGCTAAGTACTAAAATAACAATGATAGGGCAGATGGCCATTGCTATAGCTTTGATTGGATTTAACGATCTTGGACGTCCGGTGACCCCTACTTTTCTTTTCAGAAACAGATTTTATTTGCAATTATCTACACATTATCCAAAAATGAAAAAAAAATCAATGTGGGAAGTTTAAAAAATTTGAATATTTCTGCCCACGGACATGGAATCCTGCCATCTTGCGGCTGCAAGGCGCGTGAAACTATGGTCGCTAAATGCGAACTTATTCTTTAAGGAACCTCACAAGTTGACTAAATTTGCTTAATAGGTCCATCCAAACCATATTTGGCAGAGAACTTTTCCCTTCAAAGCTCTAATTACAATATTTTGGGACTTGCAGCCACTTTGATCTTCTTCGCTAACGAAGCACGATTTACTCAGATTTAGGTGTTCTTCCGGGCATGTTATTTCCAAAACGAAGTCGGTGACCCCCCATTTTTTTTACATTTCTGACATCGCTAACTCATGATCTTTCAATGGTAAAATTTTCAGAAAAAAATCAATGTTAGAAAAATTTCGCGCGAACGTCCTTAATCTAAGTAAAATAACAGTAAATAAGAAAAAGTTCCATTTCGTCACTGTCTGAATCAATAACATAGTGGACGAGCTTTTTTGCACCTTGGAGAATGCAAGGACAAGGAATTTACAGAAATGTTAAAAGTTCCTTCCTGAATTGAAGCGCCTTGGAAAAGAGTCAAGGGCTGCTCAATTGTCGACTCTTGTAATGTTTTACTGAGTTGCATTTAGACTCAAAGCATTGGAAATACCTACTTGGTATCCCGAAGGCCCTGGCACTCCTGGATATCTACTCAGAACGTTGGAAATGTTTTTGTTGTTGTTTTTGTTGTTGTCGCTCCAACAGAGTGTTTTTAGTTTTTTTAGAAGGTTACGACATGTTTTAATTTTAAAGACATTTTCAAGTGTGATTTACAAATTTACTAGTGCTTGCTCTAATGCTTGCTATATTGGCGAAACTGGTCGTCATTTTTCCACACGTGTCCGTGAACATCTCTCTTCAGACATTTTGTGAAGTATATATGAAATAATTCATATTTGTACTGCGATTGTAGATGAATGTGAAGAGTGATCATCGCAGTAAATTTTCCAATTTAAGCAATTGGAAAGAAGAAGCCTGAAAAAATACCGCAGTACAAATATGAACTATTTCACATCTACTTCACATCACTTCACTGCACGGGAAAATATGAACTCAATAAATTGACCTCGCTCCCAATGTGTGGCTTCATAGCTCAGTTGGTAGAGCATCGCACCGGTATCGCGGAGGTCACGGGTTCGATTAACGTTGAAACCCTGAATTTTTTTTTAGGGTTCTTTCTAATTGCTTAAATTGGAAAATTTACTGCGATGATCACTCTTCACATTCATCTACGCCATGTTATAAGATTGACATGGGGTTTTTACCAGTGATCATAGAATTTTATGTAGAAAACCAATATTAAGTTCTTACTATTTCGTTCCTAAATTTCCTTTCTAAAACCAAATTTGGACATCGTATATGACGTCACAATAGCAGTCACATAGGATGAAACAACCACCATTAAATAGGTAATTTATCAACCTACTTGCCTGCCAAGTTTCGTTACATTCGATGCATTCCACTTCTGTCTATGGTCTATAAATCTTAGTTTTCGAAGGAACGGGGAGGAAAAGCCCTAGCAACCGACCACCGATCAACCATGCTTAGCTGTTCTCGTGGAGTCTAGGAGCCTCTAAAGCAACGATCCTCGTAATGTTCCAGGACCGCGGACTTGGTTTTTAGCGTGACTCTACTCACGAGCCTGCTGTCCTACTCGTTCTGTTTTACTTCCGGCCGGATAGGACCAGGGAGAAGATTTTCTTTTAACATGAGCACAATGTCACCTTGAACTTGAAGTCACGGTTATTGCCTTCTCACTTATAGCAATACAAATTCCATATGCTGACTTTTAAAATGAACTCCAACCGAATGTAATAACACCGAGCATAAGCACAGACTTACTTATTGCAGACCGACTTTTCGAAATTTGACTCGAAATGAGATAATAACTCGTAACCATAAATAGCCAAGAAAATACTGCAAATTTTGTTTCCATATTACATTAGTAACTATGCAATAGTGTCAGTGTGGTAGAAATTTTCAAATTTCAGTCTTGTTGAGTATTTATTGCTAACCCGTACCAGAGAGTAAAGAAAAATATTACATATTGTTTCTTTAAATCCATATGAGAATTCTTTTTTCTAGGAGTCCTTCCAGTTCCGATACAGAAGCTATCCACGTGAGGGGAAGCCATAGGTACTCTCCTGAAAAAGATTATGTTTCCGCTCTTTTCGCTTCGGGATTCAGTAGAAACGGCAAAGCGTTTACACCATGTCCGTTGGGAACATTTACAAATATTTCAACTAAAGGTGTTGACGGATGTCAAAAGTGCCCACCAGGTAACTTCTAGCTTCTTTTGTGAATCCAGACAGGAGATGCGATGTGCCTTTATTATTAGAAGGGCTTTTCTATATCTGTTTGTGCTCAAAAGTGCTAATCGAAAATTAAGCTTAAATGCCTCGATGTTTTTCAAAGGAGAAACTTTGTTACATATCCCCTAAGTTTAACGCAAAACTCGAACCTTTTAAGAAGAAGCAATAGTTGTTATTTTAAACAAAAGGGATCAAAAAAGCAGAGTACCGTTAAAGGGAGTAGAATATTAAATTATATAGTGTTTTGCATAGCATAGTATTTTTTCATGTCCGTGTCATGACAACTCATGCAGCTCGCTTGAAGTCCGTCGAGGGTCGTCAGTTAGCATAGTATAAATGCACATAGCACGAGAATTTTATTCCATAGAGCTCATTTGTAGAAATCTATACGCTTTATTTTCACATGTAAAAAAAGCCTATAGAGCCAATCAGAATAGCGTACAGCTCTTTTAAGTGTTGAAGTATAACCAATCAACGATAGCGTAAATGCCTTTCCGATCCAGTCGCATCGTGAATCGTTTACATTCAAATAACTTTCCAGATTTGGCGGCTTTTTAGCGACGCCACCTCCAAATTTTTATTTTTTCCAGCGAAAATAAACTTTTTGCATAAATGGCGTCTAAATTTGAATAACAATATTTGGTACATCCATAGCCTCAGGCTCATGTGAAATTTTCCTTTGTCTTGAAACATGAACGTGAGGCTAAGAATGTACCAAGTATTGTTATTCAAATTTCGGCGCCATTTATGCAAAGGGTCTATGGCAAAGGCGGAGAAAAGCTCTAGATTTGTGTTGGTTGGTTGCTCTCTCTAGGCACGTGCTGAGAGAGATTGAAAATATCGATGCAAAAGATCTCGACGTGTTAATCTTTAATTTTTTTTTTTTACTTCATTTCCGAAAGAAAGACGGAGAACAATACGAACCTACATCGCAAAGGTCTTGTGTTTCAAGCTTTGATCGTTATTTAAGAGAGACTATTTTTTCAATCATTATGGATGGAAAAGAGTTCCAAAAGACTAAAAAAGCGTAAGTCGCAAAGCAATAGCACTTTAAAAAAAGAAGGGAAAGAAAATAAACCAAACGCTGCGCGTATGCTAACAGACGAAGGAGTTGATATTCTGTATGGCCAAGATTTACTCGTTTGCTCTTCATTAGAGGCTCTTATTACACTATATGTTTAAAAAACTCACAGTTCTTTGGATTGAGAGGTCGTCAAGAGCACAGGGAGATGAGACGATTCGATGTTGAAAGAAAAGAAACAATGGACGGAACAACATTTCTAGAGTATAACGAAAGACAGACGAAGACACGAACAGGCGCTGATCAAAAGGACAAGCAATTTTTATCGCGGCAACTCGATGCAATTTTGTCGCGCTTAAGGACGGTGCCTACTAATTCAAAGGTATTTTTGCGCGGTTCACTGAATATGCGGGAAAAGCAAATCATAACGAGTGCTATTGAAATCCGAAAAGAAATTTTTCGAAGATAATTAATCAGCAATATTTGTAAAAAGCTTTAAAAGACAAAGCAATGTATGGCGTTTTTTTCCCAATTGAAGCTTAATTATCTCTGAAAAATGCGTGGTTACCCCCAATTTTCTTTTTGGATACCAAGAGCACTTGCTAAGTTCTACTTTCTCCGCATAGTTTTTGAACTGCGCAAAAATATCCCTGTATTATAAGCACCACCCATAGGAAATCCGAGTATCTCGAGATGCGCAGACCGTATGCACAATAACAATAGTAGCCACCGTCCTTAAGTTGCAACTTCAAAATCGCACATGTAAACCAAGTGCAATTTTCAGTGCGATTTGTTGCCGCGATATCGCATGGATTTCGAACATGTTTGAAAGTCGATGCAGCCTTAGCACGACAAAAATTGCATCGAATTGCGCGACAAAAATCGCCTGTGTAAACGGGCCTTAAGCGAGCTTTTAAACTCTCCAATATCTCAGATATCTGGACACAAGAACGTAAAAAGTCTGAACAACTACAGCACTAAAAGGTCGAGACAGCAGAAAGCAAGTCGTGATTTTTGAGAAGATTACGACATTTTTTTTTAAATTTTACAGACATGTTTCGATGTTGTCAAGATCATCGTCAGTTACATAATATTTGAAAAACCGTTGGGCTTTATAACAACTAGTCGAAACATACATAATTAAGTAAGATTAAGTGACAAAAATATTTCAGTGAGTTACAAAGTGTAAAAGAACATAAAGCGTAAAGCGTAAGTGTCAGGTTGACGTGATGAACTTGTTGGTATAAATTAGGCGCCGGATTGACGGCAACGTTCTGAGCTAAGTAAGTGTTTGAAAATTTGTGAAGACTTGTCTGAAGAGAGATGTTCACGGACACGTGTGGAAAAATGACGACCAGTTTCGCCAATATAGCAAGCATTAGAGCAAGCACTAGTAAATTTGTAAATCACACTTGAAAATGTCTTTAAAATTAAAACATGTCGTAACCTTCTAAAAAACTAAAACACTCTGTTGGAGCGACAACAACAAAACAACAACAAAAACATTTCCAACGTTCTGAGTAGATATCCAGGAGTGCCAGGGCCTTCGGGATACCAAGTAGGTATTTCCAATGCTTTGAGTCTAAATGCAACTCAGTAAAACATTACAAGAGTCGACAATTGAGCAGCCCTTGACTCTTTTCCAAGGCGCTTCAATTCAGGAAGGAACTTTTAACATTTCTGTAAATTCCTTGTCCTTGCATTCTCCAAGGTGCAAAAAGCTCGTCACTATGTTATTGATTCAGACAGTGACGAAATGGAACTTTTTCTTATTTACTGTTATTTTACTTAGATTAAGGACGTTCGCGCGAAATTTTTCTAACATTGATTTTTTTCTGAAAATTTTACCATTGAAAGATCATGAGTTAGCGATGTCAGAAATGTAAAAAAAATGGGGGTCACCGACTTCGTTTTGGAAATAACATGCCCGGAAGAACACCTAAATCTGAGTAAATCGTGCTTCGTTAGCGAAGAAGATCAAAGTGGCTGCAAGTCCCAAAATATTGTAATTAGAGCTTTGAAGGGAAAAGTTCTCTGCCAAATATGGTTTGGATGGACCTATTAAGCAAATTTAGTCAACTTGTGAGGTTCCTTAAAGAATAAGTTCGCATTTAGCGACCATAGTTTCACGCGCCTTGCAGCCGCAAGATGGCAGGATTCCATGTCCCGTGGGCAGAAATATTCAAATTTTTTAAACTTCCCACATTGATTTTTTTTTCATTTTTGGATAATGTGTAGATAATTGCAAATAAAATCTGTTTCTGAAAAGAAAAGTAGGGGTCACCGGACGTCCAAGATCGTTAAATCCAATCAAAGCTATAGCAATGGCCATCTGCCCTATCATTGTTTATTTTAGTACTTAGCGCGCGCGCTCGATGTATGACGTGGCATGGCGTGGCATGTGGATTTGCCTGCGCAGTAAGGATGCGCAGAAACAATTAGCGCGAACGTCCTTAAGAAAAAAAACTTTTGTAAGTACAGTTTTCCGTTGAGCACTTTATTCCCTTGATGTACATGTACTGCGATATTTTCCATTGCTATTAAATTTGCATTGTTAGTGCGTTTTTGTTTCTAATTTGCGTTCAAAATATTATTTCAATGAAAATTCTCGTGTTATGTGCAATAAACAGCTCACGACATAGAAAGTGCTTTGTGCGGGGTTTTTGTTCACTCGTTGTTTGTACCAAAAGCCCTCACTCGCTCGAAACTCGCTCGTTCGAGTTTTTGACACAAACAACTCGTGAATAAAACCCCGCCCGCCGCACTTTCTATGACGTAAACTATATATTTTGAACAAAATGATGTTGCTAATGACAATTAACCGGGAATTCTCAAGTTAACTATTAGAAGAGGACAAAGATACTTTAGCATTGTCTCATATTTTTTTATTAGCTGCAAAGAAAAAGGTTCCTATCGTGTCGTTTCGGTAGAGGAGCTCAATTTTAACAACCGCCATTACTGCGAGGGTGGCGGCGGTCTGCACTGATCTAGGCTACCTTTTTAAAAGAAAAAAACTTTCGATTTTCCTGGGTTACCTTAATCAGCCTTTGGATAACCCTGTCCAGAAGCTTCACATTTAGGTTAAGGTAGCGTTTGTAGCCTGGTGGTTTTTAAGCATGCGCGGTTTGAGTTCACTGGGAAAGCGGGTTAGGCCGCTTTGTGGGCTCCCGTTCAAATTGCTTAAACCGCCAAGCTACGCAGCTAAAAGCTGAGGTAAATATATATATTATAGTTCACATAGCATTCCTTAACATAGCATTGTTCTAATCTTTTTAAAGGAGGATTTTTCTCTGACTCTCTCGGCTATGTGGGCACAGGCTGCAAGATGTGTCCAAATGGTTCTTTTGTTGCGTTTGACAAAGCACCTGGAAAGTATCATCGGGATTGCAAGTCATGTCCTCTAGGTAAAACGGACTAGCTAGATAATTGCTATGTTATCTTAATCATTTTAAATTGAGGATTATTCTTCACTCGCGCATAGTTGACCTTAAGCTGTGGTTACATAAAAAATATGGCGATGTTCATGAAAAATTCCAATCGATAAAAAAAAAATACAAGATTTAAGACCCTTGAACACTTTTTAATAATAATTTGGTAACCCTTTAATTCGCCATATCAAGCTTTCTGTTAAATGTTTGGTAGACAGTTTTACTGGATTAACTTCCTTTTATGGGAACTTTTATTGTTTGCAGCTTTGTAACTCTTTTGTTTCGAGAACAAAAGCTTGAAAGAACCGCCGCTTAGAAAATTTCCGACCACGAGATTCAAAATCTGCAGAAGGGAAAATCTTTTAAAAGACGCGCGGGCTGTCGAAGTTTCAAGGTATTTTCCTTCCTCGCAAAAACCGGCGAATGTCAACGTTCAGAAGCACGCTAAAAGGGCTACGGTTTGTATTCTAA
>JAHPZR010047247.1:15000-17999 GCA_019787425.1 Platygyra sinensis | reverse complement strand
ACAACTGTTATGCCTTGTTTATTTACTACTACAGTTTTTACATGTTACTAGTACAACCACATCTTCTATCAGTGGCATTTATGCATCTACCTTGAACAATGTTTTCTGTGTTTTTGGCAGTGACATACATCCCTAAGATATTCCGTTTTATATAAATAATTATTATTTATATAAAACGGAAACTGTCCATATTCAAACTAATGAAACATGATATTTTCACTGCATATCACTACACTGGCTTGATTTTAATTATCCACTTTAATTGAACGCATTTTGGCCCAAGCCATTTGAAGAGAAATACTGCCATTACAAACACTCTTTATAACAGCAATTCCTGATTCTCAAAGCTGATACTTGAAAAATAAAATTCACGAAAACTGAATTACATCTTCAAAAATAGTGCTGTTAGCTTACCGGTACCTATAAAACTCCCTTGACTGCACCACTACCAAAATTTTTAGTGCTGGGATAAGAACCAGACAAGTGCTTTCTGCAAACACTAAAATTAACTGATATGCATTTGGCTAATGATACAGCCCTGCATGAGAAGTCTGGCAAAACTTTTCATGGCCTTCTGCCTGATCAACTATTTTACTCAGCAATTCTGTACAGTGTACATAAATTATACACAAAATTATGACAATTTTCCAATGGCCATCCTAACCTCTAGCAGATTTTGACCACAGGTTAATTTCATTAACAATCCAAGCTATTCTCTTCAAGTTACGGTAACTTTCAACGGAACTAGAAAACTGTACCAAGCCTTCCCAAAAACAAGGCAAGGTATGTTAGCATTGATAATCAATGCAGCAGATTTAAGAAACGAAGCCTTAAAATTAAAGCATATGACCTTCATATTTTTGTTCTTTTTGCTTCTTTTTAAAGTTTTTTGGAGTAAGTTCGTTTTGTATTTTGTTTGCTGTTTTTTTTAGCTTTTTGCAATTTTTTTTTTTTTTTTTCACTTTTCAGTCTATTTTTTTGCTATAAATTCAAGTATAAATACAGTATATACTTCTCTGCATGCAAAAAAATGTCAAATTTACTTTAATTTAAACTTAAAATACCCTGTCAAATGTGCCACTCTGAACACTAGCCTGATTTGCTGGACCCACACGAGCCTGCCCGGCAGCTTGTGGCTGTACCTGACCTCTGCCCCAATGTGGTGGTGCCAGAAATTCAAACATGGACGTATTTACAGAACTCAGTGTGCGTGTCAGGTCAGTGGGCATGGGGTCACTCCAAAAAAAATCATGATTCAGTGCTGTATCGGCATCAATTCTTTGCCCTGGATCAATAGTCAACATCTTGTCAATCAGGTCTAGAGCAAGGGGATCTTTAACATAGCTGCGTAGTCTCTCCTTAACACGCCTTTTCTGATTTGCCGGGAGGGTCAACTTCGTAAACAGATCCAGTTTTTCCACTCCTGGCCACACATCAGCTGCAATGGAGCCACAAAGATGACTTATCAGAGTCAACTGGTGTTGCTCTGTGCTTCCTTGCATGATGGGAGTTCGTGTCCACAGCTCTGCCATAATGCAGCCTGCCCCCCACAGATCTATTGGAGGGCCATAATTTCTTTCACCTAACAAAAGCTCTGGTGGCCTGTACCAAAGGGTCACTACCCGGTTGGTATAACGCTGAGATTGCTCTTTGTTAAGATGAATAGCACGAGCTAGACCAAAGTCAGCCAGTTTCAGAACACCATTCTTAGTAATGAGAACATTTGCAGCCTTCATATCTCTGTGGAGTATTTTATTGCTGTGAATGAAGTAGAGTGCATTTAGCAGCATTTGCACCATTTTTTTCATCTCTGACAATGAGAACTTGATCTGGTGGTTGCTAAGAAGGCCAGCAAGGTCGTGTTCACAGAACTCAAACACAAGGTAGATACTTCCTTTATTGCGATTATAGGGAGATGCTACAAGAAAAATAGAAAAGACAAATAGCTTTATTATTTGTAAGAAAGTCAGTCAGTCAGTCAGTCTGCAAGTAAGTAAGCATTGGTTTATTGTATTCAACAAAGTAAGTGACCTTAATCAAGTTGTAACCTACAATAACCAAGTAACCTACAATAACCACAGTAACCTACAATAACCAAGTTCACAAGTTTGTCTATCTCTAGTCTGTGTCAGGTTGTTCAGCATTTTAATTCAAATAAGGTATTGTAAAGTCTGCACACAAACCAAATGACCCATAAGGCCAGAGCTTATCCCGGTGTTTCTGTATATGAAGCAACTAGGAATATTTGTACTCTTCCAGGGATGGGATGCTAGTCCATTGCAAAGTTATCCCCAGCATTAAATTTGCTAGTACCCATTTGTACACCTGGGTGAAGAGAGGCACTGTGAGAGTAAAGTGTCTTGCCCAAGAACACAACAAAATGTCCCCGGCCAGTGCTCGAACCCGGACCGCTCAATCTGGAGTCAAGCGCACTAACTATGAGGCTCCTCTTTACATGCTGTTTCATATAAGTAAGATGACACAGAAATATGGAGGAACATAACAACTATTTGAGAATATTGGTCTGTTGGATGTTGTTCTCAATCATCTAAGCTACATGTACACCTTATTGCGATATAAAGAGATGACCAAAAATTGGTCTTTTGTGAGCAAATTGGCACCAACATTACAACAGCCTTAGAGCCTTTATCTGCTGATTTGGAAAAAAACTGACACATACCTTTGGGGGGTAAAGGGTTAGGTTCTAATATAACTTAAGCAAATAATATGTTATGTGTCAATAAGCAAGAGCAGTTTGATAATTTGTTATCATAAAAACAAACTGATGTCAGTTTTTAACGCATCTGTTCTGTTACTGACAATGCTATGATGAAATTCATGATCAATAGCAGGACAGATGCATAAAAACTGACATTGACTTGTTTATTAAATATATACACCAATTGGAAAGCTACAAGAAACTTCATGCATATTGGAACTGCAGGAGAGACTTCAAAGACGCAAGAAATCATCACAGTTATGTATGCAAATTTAGGCGG
>JAHPZR010047247.1:0-5000 GCA_019787425.1 Platygyra sinensis | reverse complement strand
CTTGTGGGTGATGCACCGGAATGTTGGGTACAGTAATATTTTTTTTCTGCCGTGGAGGTAAGGAGTGCATTCGTAAACATCGTTCATACATGAGAAGCCCATCATATTTTGCCGCCCTCAAACTCCGTATTTTTATTATTCCAAGGTACATGTCGTAGGTTTTCGTTAACATTTTGAGCTAGAGAGGCCATCAAATTGCGAAATTAATCACTGAGTATCGTGCTGAAGAGTTTTCGAGCACCGCTGTTTCATACGTCGCTCTCAAACAAGTAGCCCATGGAATGGTTGGTTTGTCTGAGTCACACTGGGGTTAAATTTTCGTGACGTCACCTGTGCACGATGCTATTTGACTGGTACATAATTGCAAGCAAAATAGGCAGCCACGTAATGGTCCGAACATGGTAAGCAGTGCCTACACCTAGTAGTTACCCTGAGTTGGCCAGAATAGGGAGCAATCCTACAATATGTGAACTCTAAGAGCTTAGGTTTTTTAACCTGTGGTGTGCAGCTCTAAAGTCTACTACAGCATGTCTTTGAGGGGCATTAAAGTAAATTATTTTACGATAACAGCACAAGCTCTCGCACGCTCATTGGCTAATTTTTATCATCAGTTAGCGGGCAGACACATGAATTTATAATTCATGCAATGCGGCAACGAGCAAGAGCGAACAATTCCACAGTTTATTATCGTAAAAAACAAATGGACGTCAGTTTTTCATGCATCTGTCCTGTTATAGACAATAAATTTTGTCATAACATTGTCAAAGTAGTCTGCAGATACACTCAGCTATCCCCTTGTGGATCCACAGCTACTTTGTTATGATGAAATTCATGATCAATAACAGGACAGATGCATGAAAAACTGATGTCGATTTGCTAATTACAACATATGGCTAGTGCACTTACAATTTGAAGAGACCAATCAGGATTCAGCAGGCAGGAAAAACTGACTACTGTCCTGAGTCAATAGGAAAGTCGTCAAAGTTGGCAACTTTTTTACTGGAGACAATATTTCAATAATGAATTCATAAAATGGGATTTATAATAATCCAAAACTGTATCAAAAAGTAAAGAATTCAAAAATATGAAACATTTTGTGTCTCCAAGCTTTCAAATTGGAGCCAAAAATGGGTTGCTGGCATCCGACAACTCACTTGTAGTGAAGCAATTGTTGCTGGGTAGGATAAACAAAGTACATCCATTCTATAATCTAGGGTACTCCATTCTATAATCTAGGGTACATCCATTCTATAATCTAGGGCACATTCCTTTAATCTATAATCTAGAGTACATACATTCGATCAGTGTGCTGCTCAAGTTTGACAGCAAACTAAAATACACTGCAAAAAGAATGGCATTGTGTAACTAAGTGTTTGGAAAGTGTATGGTTTTGCCCTTAACCAGTGCATTACCTGTTTCTCCAGAATATACAGCTTATTATTAATATATAGTTCATTTGCTCATTTTCAGATAAATCTTTGGATTTTTCCCGAGGGAACCAGAAGCCAAACTGGAACACTTCTTCCATTTAAGAGAGGTGCATTTCACTTAGCACAGCAAGCTCAGGTATAGGATTGCATGTCAATAGAGATCACCTTGGTATTTTAGCCATGTTTTTGGCTTGGAGAAAGTGCTAACTAGAAAAGATAGTCATTTTCATACTTTGATAACAAGCCCAAAGGTAGTTTTTTTTAGCTAGGCTCTGTGTGCTGCTCTTTTGCTTACCATACACTCTTCTATATGAACGTCTTGTGCTAGAGTGGTAATCAAAACCAGTAGGGGATATCAGACAGTACTCTTATAAACTCTGGTTTGAGACAATAGTAAATTTTTGTGCAAATCATGTTAAACAAATGTTTGAGACGAAAAGTCTCAAAATTGCGTCCTTGTATCAAATTGAATACATCAGTATTTTTTTAGAGAATAAAAATTAAGCTACTAACAAGTGTAAATGAAAAAAAATCAGGAAAATGCTTAACTTTGTATACCTTTGCGCATGTTTTGTTTAGCTTCCTATTGTGCCAATTGTTGTGTTTGATTATTCTTCAATTTTTAACAAGAAGAACAAGTTATTTGAACATGGTAAGTTTCTTTAACTTTTTCCCTAAATTATTTGTAGGTAAAGTCTGCACACACCTGCATCATGATTTTTACCATCTTATTCAACTCAGTTCCCACTATTTTTCTCTTACCTCTCCATAAATTTATATTCGCAATTTCATATTTGTAAGCGCTAATTTAGTTCAAACGTTTTGTTCGTATAGCTTTTAGTTTTTTAGTTTTACTTGTAATTAGTTAATTGTAAACGACCCCGCAAGCTCATGTAGCTTTAACACTTATCGTTTCAAAATAAAGGCCATCTATCTATCTATCTATCTATCTATGCTTCTTCTCTTGCTTTAACATTATGCAATGTTGTAAAAATTTTTCCTACCTCACCTTTCTATCCTCTTTTCTGCATGCGTTTGATTTTTGATTGGTGATATTCAGTTTTCACATGTCGATTTAAGTAAAAACTTAATTTTTCGAAGAGAATTTAATACAGGAGTTTTGTAATTATTTTAGAGAACCAATTAAAGCTGGATAAATTAAAAAAATCTCAGTATGTATAAAATAAACAAATTACAGCATGGAAAGCGCTTTGTACGGGATTTTCACACTCGTTGGTTTTGTATCAGAAATATCACTCATTCGCTGCGCTCACTCGTTCGATTTCAGATACTTCACCAACTCGTGTGAAAATCCCGTACGCACGTGCTTTCCATGAAGTAATCTCTATACCTCATATGCCTGATAAGGATAAAACCTTTAGTGGCTTTTTAGTTTTGAGAATTTGATGACGTCAGGTGCACACACTCTATAATGGATGAATATATGGAATGTATTTATTAAGTGTTGTTGCATGAAACAACGTAAAACCTACGATATTGGCCACTACTCGTGAATTAATGGTGAGTTCATCAATGATGTTTGACCTCCGCTGGTGTTTTTATATGAAATATGCCCAGAATCTTGTTGCATGTATAAAGGGTGTTGTCTATTAAACCATGTTTACATATATAGCTTCAGAAGCATAATACTAGTAATAGTTCTCACTAAGTCTGCCCCCGCTTCTATTTTATCCCTCTAGGGTATAAATTCTCATAAGATTCCACTGCGTATAACGCTACTATTATTGTCAGTATGAACTGAAAATTCATATTTTTTTTGCTAACTATATCACTCATACTGTTCAAGTAACTTAGGCATCTCATCATAAATATGATCCAAAGAATCAACTAAGTTAGGCCGGGTTCATACGTCAAAATTTTCATGTACCGAACCTAATACCTATTTGGGTCAACCCGAAAAATTAATTTTGGCAGTATGATTCATATGTTGACCTTTCTTGTACTGAACTCAATATCCTCCAAGAAGAAACCAGTGAATTACTTCAATGGGTCAGCAGATATCTTTGATATTCATTTAGCATCAGCTAACTGATGCTATTATTAAATAAAACACTAGCAACTGTTTTTTGTGTATGTTTTGAAGAAACATACTGCAATGCTTCAGTGAAAATTCTTCATTTTCGATCAGTTCTGTAACTTCTGGCCTTGTTTTTAAATGTTTTGGTTTGTTTTAGGTGTATAAAAGCATGTGAAGTGTTTCCAGTAACTGGCTACATTTTTTGGCGGTGGCGCTATTTCATGTACGACTGCCTTTGTGATAGCTCACTAGCCAATCACAAACTCTCTTATATCAGGGAATACATTAGCATAACTTATGCATTAGATTCGGTACATGAGAATGATCGACGTATGAATCGAAGCCAATCTTTTGCCGTTCTAACCGACAAGTCCAGTCAGATAGAACAGTACAGCGGACCCGAATACAAATCTGCCGATCCTAATTGATTCATACGTCGAACTTTTCATGTACCTAATAGCAACATTAGGTTTGGTACATGAAAAGTTTGGCGTATGATCCAGGCCTTAACTATAAACCAACACATTCTGTTTACAGCGGTTATCAGTCACACGCACCCTTCAACGATTTTTTTTGCCATTTCAAAAATTAAGGTTTGGTGGACGTCAATCAAATGTATCCATGACAATAGTCGTGTTCATTGTTCGATCATCGTTGGATCAGGAATAATCGCTCAGTTATTACGACAAAGTAATTTGCAATTTCGCTGAAATGGAGGGCTATTATGAAGAGAAAACGTGGTTTGTCTTTGAATTGCATAGCAGAAACACTTTCTGCAAGCGAAACGTTTGTGAAGAAGGCGGCATACGAAACAAAACTAGAGCCGTAAGCGATCCGCCAAAGAAAGTCAAAGAAACGAAAGATACGAGGTAGCTGAAAAAGTTGGCTTCTGAAATGATTCGCTTTATGTGGAGATTGACTTTTTATCAGCTTGTTATGGATGGAGATTATTTTCGCCACAGAAATTCTTGTCATTCGCCTTGCTAATACATAATCCATGCAGAGATCTATCCTGACGAGTTTCAAGCGTGGCTGGAATACCAGACAGGCAAATTGTATGCGAAGCAAACCGTCAGCAGAACCTTACGGCAAGTAGGATTGTCAGTAATAAAAAGGTAATGAAAGCCGCAAGAAATTAGCAGTTAGATTTTTGTAGTTCATTCTGTAATAAAGGTTCTTAATATTTATAATTAGTTCATTCTCATGTTGTTGTCGTTGTACACTGTTTATAAATTTGCAGCTTCAAAACATTGCCCATGTGCGAGACGAACGAAAAGGGGCTTCAAACAATAATTATTTTATAAGTCTCACTTCTCAGTTTCTGTTTATCGACTGGTCAAGTAAAGATGAAAGACTCAGAGCAACTCGGATACTCCGAGAATTGACAGTGAAATAATGGTTCTGGAAACTCCGCTCGCCGTTATTGTCGTGGATACATTTGACTGACGTCCACCAAAACGTAGTTTTCGAGATGGGAAAAAATTGTTGGAGGGCACGTGTGACTGACAACCACTGTAACTCATTCTATCACG
>JAHPZR010047243.1:0-17757 GCA_019787425.1 Platygyra sinensis | reverse complement strand
TATTCCACGCAACCAGACGATGAACATTTCTTTCATCGATTTTGACTTACAGGATGATTCATCATGCGAGTAAGCACATAAATGTTACTTTAAGCTGTAATATCTACGGCTGTCTACAGCACGATCTGTTACTTCCTTTAATTTGTCAGGAATTCATTGGATTGAAGTGAATGGAACTTGATTAGACTGTTGTTGTTTTAAAACAAAGAAACAACTGAATCAGAAAATGGTTTCAAGGTTTACTTATAATATTCAGAGAACTCGGATCGAACCTTAGACTCTTGCAATGCTTTTTGGGGTAGGAGGGAGTGGAGAGGATGCAAGGTAAAGCTCTGGTTAATTTAGATTAGTTTAATGAGTTCATGACCAAAATTACAAGAACAAATAAATGAAATAGGCGAACAACTAACTTCCAATAAACAAATAAATTCAAAATAGTGCGAGATGTAAAATGGGGAAAGAAACAGAGCTAGTGTCCCAACTGCGATCTAAACCCTTACAAAACTCAACATACACTTAATATATAAACAATAAAAATAAATTTAAGCGAAAAAAACCTGTGTTAAATGTAAGTATTAATAATTATTATTATTGTATAAAACATTGCCATAACTTCGTGACCATTTTAAGCTCACGATACAACTTTTTAAAGGCATGTCTCCGCATGGCTCATGCCATCATCAGTTTAATGTGTTGTTCTGTTTTCCACTGTTTTAATACGTTCACAGTTTGAGTACGTTAACAATTTGAAATTTAAATTACAGTAACAGGGACAATTCGGCGCGTGCAAGTGCACGAGTGTTAATTACATAATCGAGTCACAAGAAGCAAAAATCATTGTTGTGTTGTAATTGCACATTTAGTTCTGGCTTTAAGCGGCTGATGTAGATCGCTTCTTTGAGCTTAAGACAATGTCTAGTTTTACCTGAATCTACAATCTTGAAACAAACAACTGAACATTTGCGTTTGCGACTAGATGAACCGTTCAGGTGTTTCACGGTAGACATGAGAATTTTTGTCAGTTGAGAGATGCTCTTTTACCCTAGTTGCGAAGACGTTTACTTTTCAAACTTAACTCAATGGGAAACTCCCTTTCCTGGATCAGTTTTTTGGTGGATAACTCGGGGGCTTGTTGTATCCTGTTGTCACGAAGCTCTCTAGAACCTCTAATTTCATTGGATCTTGTTGGCACGAAGCTCTATGTTTTAGGGCTAGGGTCCATTGTTACCATTGTTTGTATATAATTTTCTCAACCAATCCTGTGAGACGTTCCGAAGAGCTTCGTGGCGGCCCGTTGTATCACTTCAATATATCACAAGAGCACTTACACTGGGCTTCTTACAAATTCCTTAGCATAACTTGTTTCAAGTATAAGGTTGGTCTGATTTATATTTGAAGTATAAGGTTGGTCTTCTATATGGCTGTTAAAGTATCGAATACCTGTAGTGTTTTCCCCAGTAGTAGAAGTGTTGTTTTGAGTTGGTCTAGAAAGAAAATTTGTTTTCATGCCCCTTAATGATCTTGCTTATGAGATAGCTAGGGAAGGAGTTGCGTTGAAGAGTTATCGATAGTTGCTGAAGATCTTTTTCCCGCCCAGTGGTGGTGTTTTTGATTTTAAAAATTCTGTCAACCAATGTGTAAATCAGACCAACTTTCATGAAAAATAACTGTGGTATATTGTAACATCCGTCATTGGTATTTATGTGTTACAAGAATTTACCGTACCAAACAAAGTGCCAATAGCTACGAGTAAGGTTCCGACCAAGCTTGGCTGTGAAGGATTTGAGATCACTGATTGCTTTATTTTAGTTAATGACCCCGAAGTAACTGAGTCGTGTAACAACGGCGAATTGTTCCATTTCTTTTGCACAGCTATGACTATCTAGAGATTATGAAAGACAGAAGAATGGTTGGTAAATACTGTGGAAAAAGGACGGGACTGAACATTCTTTTAACTGGAGAAGGGATGTTGATAACATTTCACTCAGACTTTAGCAAAGAAAGAAGGGGATTCTGGATACTTTTTACTGCTGGACCACACCGTAAGAACTTTTCCCAATTTCTAATGTTTGTTATATTATAAAGATGGTGATTGAGTATCTTTGTAACGTTAAATAACTGTTAACAGATCTGTATATCGAATGTAACATGGCGTAGTATCTACACTTCATCAAACTGCGAGTACGTTTCAGTCAGAGACTCGACTTAAATCACAGTGGAATCTGTAAGGTAAACTGTGAAATTATGTTCAGCTGTATTATTTAAGGTATCAGTGCTTCTAGCGGTGTTATAGCTGTAAACATAAACAAACAATAACCTTTATTTGCTAAATGGAGGATATTTGTCGGCAGACATTATCTGTTCCAAGTAGCGATCATATTTCCTAGAGCAGATTTCTGCGCCAAAATGAGGCTATTGTGTTTATTACCCTTCAAATTTTGCAACAGGGGGCTTTGAAAATTAGGAATGCATAAACAATAGCCTCCATTTGGCGCGAAAATATGCTAGGATATTTGTCCGCGGACATTATCTGTTCCGAAGGAAGCGAACAGTTTTCCGAGAGCGTAGCTCGATGAAAACTGTGAGCTTCGAGAAACAGATAATGTCGAAGGACAAATATCCAAGCATATTTTCGCCCCAAATGGAGGCTATCGTATTTATTACTCTTCAAATCTTTTTCTCATCGCGAGCCGTTTTGAAAATTGGGGGATATTTAGTAAATAAACCCCTTCAGGCGGCTGGTAAGTCGGCTGATAATGTCCGCGGCTGACAGATTGTCCGAAAAACGAACAGTTGGCCGAGAAGCGAAGCTTCGAGGGCAAATGTGAAATTTTGAGGACAATCTCTCAGCCAAGGACATTATCAGCTGACATACTAGCAAGCCAGAAAGGGGTTTATTTATTTTATAACCCTCCCATTAATTTTCAGTTCGCAAAAAGCTGCTCGTAAACATGTTAAAACAAGCCATTGTGGTCTTATTGCTAATTGCGTTTGATAACTTTTTATCAACTCCCTTTATTTTAACTAAATTACCCTTATTTTGCAAATTTTCCACTCTCCTGTTCCCTCATTCTCCCTCTCTTTCTCACAACCTCTAAACCTTTTCTCTTTTTCTATCTCTATTACTTCCCCCTCTTCCCTATCACTTGCTAGTACAACACTTCACTTATAAACAGTCTATTACCATCATCCTTCAGACATTGTGCATCGATCTTGCTCTTATTACCGTGGGTTCCCCGAACCTCCTTCACGACGTATGTCTTTCTCTGACAGTACACAACCTATAAGTTCCCAAACGCGATAGTGTTTTGATCTGTATATATCAATCTTCATAAAGTTGCAAAGTGATTCATCTATAACATCGATCGATCATGAGGGCGTTGTCTCACCACGGTACTCTTTCCGCATCGCGCAGAGATGGTGCAAGACCCCACATCCTAATAGTGCCAACACTTATGACGTCCCTAGTCGTATCAAAAGACCAAACTCGTTACAATGTCGTCGCAGCTCACTATCACCTATGTGCCACATATCCACTAGCTCTTCTCCTCATTGCACTCTATGTCCAATATGTCTCGTCATCCACTTCTGTCGGTACAGACATCACAATTCACGCTCTTGACAATATAGAGAGCTCACGGATGCACCGGTTTAGCTTGCTCCGTAGAAGCCGTTACAAATTGATCGCGAATTGCGAGGACTAACAGGGTGAAATTTCCTCGGCCTGCTTTGTCACGACTGATACGGCAACAACCACTGGAAAAAAAAAAACCAAAACGTAATCTCACGCGCGGCCTCCTTCCTCGTGTCTCCCACTACCCTTAACTCGATAGCTTCACACGTTACAAACAAAACGCTTTGGCTTTCAATAGCTCAACCCGAGCTGTGAACACTTGCATGCCGGTGCTCCAAAAGTAGGTCTATTCCACCAATGTTAGGGACGCATGTGTAACTTGTATTGTTAGTTGCATACCCTAATAATGATTAGCGATAATATCTTTGACTATTAGCCGTATCAAACTATATATCCCCGTGTCACACGAAACCAGCAGGTATTTCTCACACCAGGAAGATCACAGGCATAGAATAGCAGCTCAACGTTAACCCACACACAGGACAATAGTTTGGTTTCCTTCCATATTAAATAAGAGAAAAGAAAAGTTGGAATTCTTGTGCTGACTATGTTTCTCTTCGAAGGAAACAATCGGAGGACAAATATCGAATCGGGCGGGGGTTATTGCGTGATAACTTTCCAGAGATTTATACCACGTGAGGTAAAATAGCCAATAAAATCAATCAAAAATTAATGGCTGGGTTATAATCTTGGATATCCCCCAGTTTTAGCAGGGTGATATTCGGTCACGTGACGTGTTTCTACTAATCTCGCGCGAGCGAAAAGATTTGATGGAGTATAATGGCTCTTATTATTCATTCAAAATATATCCCCGTTTCTGATTGGTTAAAACCACACGCATAATTCACTATAACCAGCTTCTGTTCACCAAATTTGGAAAGAATCTTCGTCATATTGAATCAATGACGTCAAAAGTGCATCCCGCTGAAAATTATTGAACCGATGACGTCAAAAGTGCAGCCCGCTGCAAATTATTGAACCGTTGACCGAGAAAACCTAGGGACGAGATTGTGTTATTCTTGGTGAGCAGAAAAACAAAGAACGAAATAGCGAAACTCCTTTAAGAACGGGGAAATATTTTGAATGAATGATAAAGCAATTATTGAATTCGGCATTCGTAGGATATGAAGAATTCTGCAGATCTCGGAGGGTGTTATCCACCTCGGCCTTCGGCCTCTGTGGATAACACCCTCCTTGATCTGCAGAATTCTTCATATCCTACGAATGCCGAATTCAATAATTGCTAATTATAATCCAAACTTCGCTTCTCGGCCAAATGTTAATTTTTTGGACAGTTCTCTCAGCCACGGACATTATCAGCCGACATGCCAGCCGCCTAAAGGGGTTTATTTACTAAATATACCCCAATTTTCAAAACTGCGCGCGTTGCGTAAAATATTTGAAGGATAATAAACACGATAGTCTACAGTTGGAGCGAAAATATGCTAGGATATTTGTCTCACAGTTTTCCTCGAGCTACGTTCTCGGAAAACTGTTCGGTTCTCGGAACAGATAATGTCCGCGGAGAAATATTCTAGCATATTTTCGCCCCAAATGGAGACTATTGTTTATATATACCATGATGGCTAAGCAAATGAAAACTCTCGAACTGCATTATCCAATGATCCAGTTTTTAATAATTAGTAAATAAACCCCTTCGGGCGGCTGGTATGTCGGCTGATAATGTCTGCGGCTGAGAGATTGTCCGAAAAATGAACATTTGGCCGAGAAGCGAAGCTTCGAGGGCAAATGTGAAATTTTGAGGACAATCTCTCAGCCAAGGACATTATCAGCCGACATACCAGCAAGCCAGAAAGGGGTGTATTTATTTTATAACCCTCCCATTAATTTTCAGTTCACAATAAACCGCTCGTAAATTTGGTGAAAAAGCCATTGGTGATCTGATGGCTAATGCACGTGATTGACGTGGGGGAGCAACGTAAATTTGATTGGTTTAAGTAACTCTATTTCCACTGTGATTGGACCAAATTTGACAAGCTGTCATGTGAAATTAATTCTCGTAACGCCCCTTGGATCAAAAACTCGAAAACTTGGCGCTTTTGGTTCATATATTCCGACGTACTGTTCATAAACTTAACTAGAAAGAAATGTATTCCAGTCTCAGAATTTACATCTGTGAAACACAGAATGTGTTAAATCCGTAGCACTTGAAGATGGACTGATTTTTCGTCGCTCTCTCGCTTGAGATGAAGTACTTCACGCGGTTGTTGTTGTTTTGAGCTAAAGGTCACCGGGTTTCATCTCGCGTTGGTTTTCACGGCCTCTCTTTCCGAAGTAGGGAATGGTGTTAAGCTATGCAAAACTTTCTGAAGCATTCAAGCCAAGCTGATTTGCTGCATAGAGGACTTCAAGGTCTTCGCTGGAAATTGGACGCTTGTGTTTTGTGAAAAAAATCAATCCCTGTCGCGCAAGATCTTTCAGTGATGGATCTAGAGCTTCGTTTGCCGGCTTGAATCAGACTTATCCCGAATAATGGAAAACGGCTTTCTTTGAAGGGAACCGGAAAAAAAAATCTGTCCAGCCCGGAATGAATTGGTTTTCACAGTGTTGCGACTGTATGGTTTTCCTTCCACTGAATTTTCAGGCTTCTGCGTAAAAAAGGTTTCAACATGGTTGACAATTCTGGCGGCTCCAAGATTTCAAGTGCGACTGGAATTTTTCTCTCCTTCCTCCACGCTTAAGTCGGACGTGAACGGTTGGTTTATTTTATAGTTAGTTATCACATTGTATTAAATCTTTATTTTGTAAAATGAATCGGTTTAAATTTACGTAGGAGTAAATATTAAAAGTCTACTCGTGACTTTCTCCACCTTCAAAGACATTGACAGCGTATTTTGGTGACTTTTTTGTACTTTCCGGAACAGCACTTGCCATCAGCTTTTAATGTCATCATCGCTAGACTCAGTAACACTAGTTTGGTTTCCTTCCATATTAAATAAGAGAAAAGAAAAGTTGAAATTCTTGTGCTGACTATGTTTCTCTTCGACGGAAAAAAATCGGAGGACAAATATCGACTCGGGCGGGGGTTATTCCGTGATATCTGTCCAGAGATTTATACCACGTGACGTGAAATAGCCAATCAAATCAATCAAAAATTAATGGGTGGGTTATAATCTCGGATATTCCCCAGTTTTAGCTATGGAATATTCGGTCACGTGACGTGTTTAGGCCAATCGCGCGCGAGCGGAAAAAGTTTGATGGATTATAACTAGCACCTATTCACCGAAGTTGAGGTGGCTGGAGATGGACATTAGGGAACTTAAGCAAACCACGACGGCAACGGCAATGGCAACGTCGCCAAACAAAAGGTTTAATGAGCAAAACAATAGCTGAGCACGTGCGTTATAAATCTTTGTACATTTCGTTGCCGTTCTCTGCCAAACTACAACGTGAAATGACCAAGTTTTGCGTATTGTGGAGAACGTACGCCACGACGGCAAATATTTTGGATTTCCTTATGGAACTGATCGCTGGCATTGCATATCTAGTTTGAGCAGGTGTATAGACAGATTTGTGCTCTGAACGGGTTTAATTACGTACGAAATTCGAGAGTAAAATTTAAATCCACTTTTTACTAGGCGTCGTCCCTGGCGTCGCCGTCGTCAGTGCTTAAGTTCCCTAATAACCAAGCCGCGCAGAGGCGAGGTAAAATATCCATCGCTAGCCACCGACATTAAAGCTACATTTGACAATTTAAAGCTAAATTTTATTGGTTTTTTAATTTTACAAAACGACCGGAAGTTGATATGGCAAAAACAACAGCTAGCAAGTGGAAAGTCACATGGCATGGTAGCCGTTTGTAAACTTAGTTGAACTAAAAATTAGACAGCGAAACAGGCGAGTCTTCTGAAAGAAAATTGCCATCATCTATAATTTAAAGGGGCGTCTGCTAAACGAAAGATATTCAACTTTGGTCAGAAAGTTTGAAAAACGTTCAACTTTTAGTCATCGAGAAGAGTTATAATTGTGCACTGGCGCATAACAGTTGTAAAAGTACGCGGAAAACTTTGATCATTTCGCCATGTGCGGACAGGCATTGTGTCAAAATTATTCTCGACAAGAATTTTATCAGGGTTCCCTTTGCTGTGACTGCCTTCGCATCAGTTCGAGCTGGATATGTGGAGTTGATTTCTGGCCAGTTTCAGAGTGAGGGACAGAAAATACCTTAGCATCAGATTCATCTTCAGAATCTCCGAGACCCTGATGGTTTTTCGTGGCTGGTAATGATTCGAACCGACTTGGGTTCAGCTCATCAAAATACTCAACTCCTTAATGGATTTTTCGCAAGGACAGAATTGTTGGCGCTAGGTGTCGTTGATTCTCTCGTCCCGTAGGCCAAAAAAGAGACTGAGGTAAAACCAGGTCGTCCTCTGTAGTTTTGCGGGATTTTTGCTCTCTGCCCTTCCGACCTCACCACCGTCGAGCAGTTTCTTCATCTATTTATTGGAAATTGGGTTCTTACATATTTTTTCTTATGGGCTCTATTAGGCCGGCAATGTTACCTGTTTTCCTGAGGTCTTTTACAAATGCTGTAATGCTTTTTTGCGTCAGTAAAGTCAGAAAGAGGTTTGTTGATCGGCAGCGAGCAAAGGAAACGAAAGCTTTTGAAAAGCTTTTGAAAGCTTTTGAGAATGAAATCAGAGAATCTTTTCTACTGATAGTTAAGTACCATGTGATGAATACCTGTAAAAATTTTAAACCAAAACTGCTTTTAAGCTTTCAATATTTTTTTAAACGTTGTTACAGGCGTTTGCAAAGCTAGAGTTAGCAGACACAATGGTTGTTGGATCAATGATGTCAAACATTGTAGGATCTGGATTTTCCTCCACATCATTTGCTTGATGTAAGAAAAAGTTTTTATTTGCAAAAATTTGCCCTCTGAAGGTAATGTCTGTAATGTGGAATTGCCAATATTCGCCCTTCTTGCACGAAAGTCTTCAATTATTCTTAGAGACAAAGATAATGTAAGTAAACAGTATTCTGCTATACAGTTACCGCTTAAAATTTTAATGACTTGTCTACCCTCTCACTTGTAGCAGTTCAACTCCCAGATACTGATATTTGAGAACATCATTTCAACCAAAAGGATTAAAACCAAGCATATGACCCCATGTACGCATTGCGAACCTATTTTTTGTTGTTGCTGGGATGGCATTGTCGGTAATTTGTTGTATTCCGACTATAGACAGCCCTCCGAATTTGTTTTATTTTTGCCATCCAATTTTTTGGCGACGAAACTTGGCTTCCCACAAAAAAATGTACATTTGCCGCATTAATTTCCATACAAGGTCAAACGTAGGTATAATGGCTGGTAATTGAGATACCATGAGCCAATCAGAAAGCTAGAATTGGATTATCCGAGGTTGAGAATTAAGAAGATCGGATATTTCCAAATTTTAGCTGGGGGAATATTCAGTCACGTTACGCGTTTAGGGCAATCGCATGCGAGAAAAAAATGTTTGACGGATTATAACAAGTAATAACAAGTAAATTAACAACCTTGCAGTCTCTTTTTAATAATATTATTTTGTCTTGTTTCGTTTTCGGTTCGTGAGCCTAGGAAAGAGGACTGAGACATTACCTTCAGAGGGCAAATTTTTGCAAATAAAAACTTTTTCTTACATCAAGCAAATGATGTGGAGGAAAATCCAGATCCTACAATGTTTGACATCATTGATCCAACAACCATTGTGTCTGCTAACTCTAGCTTTGCAAACGCCTGTAACAACGTTTAAAAAAATATTGAAAGCTTAAAAGCAGTTTTGGTTTAAAATTTTTACAGGTATTCATCACATGGTACTTAACTATCAGTAGAAAAGATTCTCTGATTTCATTCTCAAAAGCTTTCAAAAGCTTTTCAAAAGCTTTCGTTTCCTTTGCTCGCTGCCGATCAACAAACCTCTTTCTGACTTTACTGACGCAAAAAAGCATTACAGCATTTGTAAAAGACCTCAGGAAAACAGGTAACATTGCCGGCCTAATAGAGCCCATAAGAAAAAATATGTAAGAACCCAATTTCCAATAAATAGATGAAGAAACTGCTCGACGGTGGTGAGGTCGGAAGGGCAGAGAGCAAAAATCCCGCAAAACTACAGAGGACGACCTGGTTTTACCTCAGTCTCTTTTTTGGCCTACGGGACGAGAGAATCAACGACACCTAGCGCCAACAATTCTGTCCTTGCGAAAAATCCATTAAGGAGTTGAGTATTTTGATGAGCTGAACCCAAGTCGGTTCGAATCATTACCAGCCACGAAAAACCATCAGGGTCTCGGAGATTCTGAAGATGAATCTGATGCTAAGGTATTTTCTGTCCCTCACTCTGAAACTGGCCAGAAATCAACTCCACATATCCAGCTCGAACTGATGCGAAGGCAGTCACAGCAAAGGGAACCCTGATAAAATTCTTGTCGAGAATAATTTTGACACAATGCCTGTCCGCACATGGCGAAATGATCAAAGTTTTCCGCGTACTTTTACAACTGTTATGCGCCAGTGCACAATTATAACTCTTCTCGATGACTAAAAGTTGAACGTTTTTCAAACTTTCTGACCAAAGTTGAATATCTTTCGTTTAGCAGACGCCCCTTTAAATTATAGATGATGGCAATTTTCTTTCAGAAGACTCGCCTGTTTCGCTGTCTAATTTTTAGTTCAACTAAGTTTACAAACGGCTACCATGCCATGTGACTTTCCACTTGCTAGCTGTTGTTTTTGCCATATCAACTTCCGGTCGTTTTGTAAAATTAAAAACCAATAAAATTTAGCTTTAAATTGTCAAATGTAGCTTTAATGTCGGTGGCTAGCGATGGATATTTTACCTCGCCTCTGCGCGGCTTGGTTATTAGGGAACTTAAGCACTGACGACGGCGACGCCAGGGACGACGCCTAGTAAAAAGTGGATTTAAATTTTACTCTCGAATTTCGTACGTAATTAAACCCGTTCAGAGCACAAATCTGTCTATACACCTGCTCAAACTAGATATGCAATGCCAGCGATCAGTTCCATAAGGAAATCCAAAATATTTGCCGTCGTGGCGTACGTTCTCCACAATACGCAAAACTTGGTCATTTCACGTTGTAGTTTGGCAGAGAACGGCAACGAAATGTACAAAGATTTATAACGCACGTGCTCAGCTATTGTTTTGCTCATTAAACCTTTTGTTTGGCGACGTTGCCATTGCCGTTGCCGTCGTGGTTTGCTTAAGTTCCCTAATGTCCATCTCCAGCCACCTCAACTTCGGTGAATAGGTGCTAGTTATAATCCATCAAACTTTTTCCGCTCGCGCGCGATTGGCCTAAACACGTCACGTGACCGAATATTCCATAGCTAAAACTGGGGAATATCCGAGATTATAACCCACCCATTAATTTTTGATTGATTTGATTGGCTATTTCACGTCACGTGGTATAAATCTCTGGACAGATATCACGGAATAACCCCCGCCCGAGTCGATATTTGTCCTCCGATTTTTTTCCGTCGAAGAGAAACATAGTCAGCACAAGAATTTCAACTTTTCTTTTCTCTTATTTAATATGGAAGGAAACCAAACTAGTGTTACTGAGTCTAGCGATGATGACATTAAAAGCTGATGGCAAGTGCTGTTCCGGAAAGTACAAAAAAGTCACCAAAATACGCTGTCAATGTCTTTGAAGGTGGAGAAAGTCACGAGTAGACTTTTAATATTTACTCCTACGTAAATTTAAACCGATTCATTTTACAAAATAAAGATTTAATACAATGTGATAACTAACTATAAAATAAACCAACCGTTCACGTCCGACTTAAGCGTGGAGGAAGGAGAGAAAAATTCCAGTCGCACTTGAAATCTTGGAGCCGCCAGAATTGTCAACCATGTTGAAACCTTTTTTACGCAGAAGCCTGAAAATTCAGTGGAAGGAAAACCATACAGTCGCAACACTGTGAAAACCAATTCATTCCGGGCTGGACAGATTTTTTTTCCGGTTCCCTTCAAAGAAAGCCGTTTTCCATTATTCGGGATAAGTCTGATTCAAGCCGGCAAACGAAGCTCTAGATCCATCACTGAAAGATCTTGCGCGACAGGGATTGATTTTTTTCACAAAACACAAGCGTCCAATTTCCAGCGAAGACCTTGAAGTCCTCTATGCAGCAAATCAGCTTGGCTTGAATGCTTCAGAAAGTTTTGCATAGCTTAACACCATTCCCTACTTCGGAAAGAGAGGCCGTGAAAACCAACGCGAGATGAAACCCGGTGACCTTTAGCTCAAAACAACAACAACCGCGTGAAGTACTTCATCTCAAGCGAGAGAGCGACGAAAAATCAGTCCATCTTCAAGTGCTACGGATTTAACACATTCTGTGTTTCACAGATGTAAATTCTGAGACTGGAATACATTTCTTTCTAGTTAAGTTTATGAACAGTACGTCGGAATATATGAACCAAAAGCGCCAAGTTTTCGAGTTTTTGATCCAAGGGGCGTTACGAGAATTAATTTCACATGACAGCTTGTCAAATTTGGTCCAATCACAGTGGAAATAGAGTTACTTAAACCAATCAAATTTACGTTGCTCCCCCACGTCAATCACGTGCATTAGCCATCAGATCACCAATGGCTTTTTCACCAAATTTACGAGCGGTTTATTGTGAACTGAAAATTAATGGGAGGGTTATAAAATAAATACACCCCTTTCTGGCTTGCTGGTATGTCGGCTGATAATGTCCTTGGCTGAGAGATTGTCCTCAAAATTTCACATTTGCCCTCGAAGCTTCGCTTCTCGGCCAAATGTTCATTTTTCGGACAATCTCTCAGCCGCAGACATTATCAGCCGACATACCAGCCGCCCGAAGGGGTTTATTTACTAATTATTAAAAACTGGATCATTGGATAATGCAGTTCGAGAGTTTTCATTTGCTTAGCCATCATGGTATATATAAACAATAGTCTCCATTTGGGGCGAAAATATGCTAGAATATTTCTCCGCGGACATTATCTGTTCCGAGAACCGAACAGTTTTCCGAGAACGTAGCTCGAGGAAAACTGTGAGACAAATATCCTAGCATATTTTCGCTCCAACTGTAGACTATCGTGTTTATTATCCTTCAAATATTTTACGCAACGCGCGCAGTTTTGAAAATTGGGGTATATTTAGTAAATAAACCCCTTTAGGCGGCTGGCATGTCGGCTGATAATGTCCGTGGCTGAGAGAACTGTCCAAAAAATTAACATTTGGCCGAGAAGCGAAGTTTGGATTATAATTAGCAATTATTGAATTCGGCATTCGTAGGATATGAAGAATTCTGCAGATCAAGGAGGGTGTTATCCACAGAGGCCGAAGGCCGAGGTGGATAACACCCTCCGAGATCTGCAGAATTCTTCATATCCTACGAATGCCGAATTCAATAATTGCTTTATCATTCATTCAAAATATTTCCCCGTTCTTAAAGGAGTTTCGCTATTTCGTTCTTTGTTTTTCTGCTCACCAAGAATAACACAATCTCGTCCCTAGGTTTTCTCGGTCAACGGTTCAATAATTTGCAGCGGGCTGCACTTTTGACGTCATCGGTTCAATAATTTTCAGCGGGATGCACTTTTGACGTCATTGATTCAATATGACGAAGATTCTTTCCAAATTTGGTGAACAGAAGCTGGTTATAGTGAATTATGCGTGTGGTTTTAACCAATCAGAAACGGGGATATATTTTGAATGAATAATAAGAGCCATTATACTCCATCAAATCTTTTCGCTCGCGCGAGATTAGTAGAAACACGTCACGTGACCGAATATCACCCTGCTAAAACTGGGGGATATCCAAGATTATAACCCAGCCATTAATTTTTGATTGATTTTATTGGCTATTTTACCTCACGTGGTATAAATCTCTGGAAAGTTATCACGCAATAACCCCCGCCCGATTCGATATTTGTCCTCCGATTGTTTCCTTCGAAGAGAAACATAGTCAGCACAAGAATTCCAACTTTTCTTTTCTCTTATTTAATATGGAAGGAAACCAAACTATTGTCCTGTGTGTGGGTTAACGTTGAGCTGCTATTCTATGCCTGTGATCTTCCTGGTGTGAGAAATACCTGCTGGTTTCGTGTGACACGGGGATATATAGTTTGATACGGCTAATAGTCAAAGATATTATCGCTAATCATTATTAGGGTATGCAACTAACAATACAAGTTACACATGCGTCCCTAACATTGGTGGAATAGACCTACTTTTGGAGCACCGGCATGCAAGTGTTCACAGCTCGGGTTGAGCTATTGAAAGCCAAAGCGTTTTGTTTGTAACGTGTGAAGCTATCGAGTTAAGGGTAGTGGGAGACACGAGGAAGGAGGCCGCGCGTGAGATTACGTTTTGGTTTTTTTTTTTCCAGTGGTTGTTGCCGTATCAGTCGTGACAAAGCAGGCCGAGGAAATTTCACCCTGTTAGTCCTCGCAATTCGCGATCAATTTGTAACGGCTTCTACGGAGCAAGCTAAACCGGTGCATCCGTGAGCTCTCTATATTGTCAAGAGCGTGAATTGTGATGTCTGTACCGACAGAAGTGGATGACGAGACATATTGGACATAGAGTGCAATGAGGAGAAGAGCTAGTGGATATGTGGCACATAGGTGATAGTGAGCTGCGACGACATTGTAACGAGTTTGGTCTTTTGATACGACTAGGGACGTCATAAGTGTTGGCACTATTAGGATGTGGGGTCTTGCACCATCTCTGCGCGATGCGGAAAGAGTACCGTGGTGAGACAACGCCCTCATGATCGATCGATGTTATAGATGAATCACTTTGCAACTTTATGAAGATTGATATATACAGATCAAAACACTATCGCGTTTGGGAACTTATAGGTTGTGTACTGTCAGAGAAAGACATACGTCGTGAAGGAGGTTCGGGGAACCCACGGTAATAAGAGCAAGATCGATGCACAATGTCTGAAGGATGATGGTAATAGACTGTTTATAAGTGAAGTGTTGTACTAGCAAGTGATAGGGAAGAGGGGGAAGTAATAGAGATAGAAAAAGAGAAAAGGTTTAGAGGTTGTGAGAAAGAGAGGGAGAATGAGGGAACAGGAGAGTGGAAAATTTGCAAAATAAGGGTAATTTAGTTAAAATAAAGGGAGTTGATAAAAAGTTATCACACGCATTCGCCATCAGACCACCAATGGCTTTTTTACCATGTTTACGAGCAGCTTTTTGCGAACTGAAAATTAATGGGAGGGTTATAAAATAAATAAACCCCTTTCTGGCTTGCTAGTATGTCAGCTGATAATGTCCTTGGCTGAGAGATTGTCCTCAAAATTTCACATTTGCCCTCGAAGCTTCGCTTCTCGGCCAACTGTTCGTTTTTCGGACAATCTGTCAGCCGCGGACATTATCAGCCGACTTACCAGCCGCCTGAAGGGGTTTATTTACTAAATATCCCCCAATTTTCAAAACGGCTCGCGATGAGAAAAAGATTTGAAGAGTAATAAATACGATAGCCTCCATTTGGGGCGAAAATATGCTTGGATATTTGTCCTTCGACATTATCTGTTTCTCGAAGCTCACAGTTTTCATCGAGCACGCTCTCGGAAAACTGTTCGCTTCCTTCGGAACAGATAATGTCCGCGGACAAATATCCTAGCATATTTTCGCGCCAAATGGAGGCTATTGTTTATGCATTCCTAATTTTCAAAGCCCCCTGTTGCAAAATTTGAAGGGTAATAAACACAATAGCCTCATTTTGGCGCAGAAATCTGCTCTAGGAAATATGATCGCTACTTGGAACAGATAATGTCTGCCGACAAATATCCTCCATTTAGCAAATAAAGGTTATTGTTTGTTTATGTTTACAGCTATAACACCGCTAGAAGCACTGATACCTTAAATAATACAGCTGAACATAATTTCACAGTTTACCTTACAGATTCCACTGTGATTTAAGTCGAGTCTCTGACTGAAACGTACTCGCAGTTTGATGAAGTGTAGATACTACGCCATGTTACATTCGATATACAGATCTGTTAACAGTTATTTAACGTTACAAAGATACTCAATCACCATCTTTATAATATAACAAACATTAGAAATTGGGAAAAGTTCTTACGGTGTGGTCCAGCAGTAAAAAGTATCCAGAATCCCCTTCTTTCTTTGCTAAAGTCTGAGTGAAATGTTATCAACATCCCTTCTCCAGTTAAAAGAATGTTCAGTCCCGTCCTTTTTCCACAGTATTTACCAACCATTCTTCTGTCTTTCATAATCTCTAGATAGTCATAGCTGTGCAAAAGAAATGGAACAATTCGCCGTTGTTACACGACTCAGTTACTTCGGGGTCATTAACTAAAATAAAGCAATCAGTGATCTCAAATCCTTCACAGCCAAGCTTGGTCGGAACCTTACTCGTAGCTATTGGCACTTTGTTTGGTACGGTAAATTCTTGTAACACATAAATACCAATGACGGATGTTACAATATACCACAGTTATTTTTCATGAAAGTTGGTCTGATTTACACATTGGTTGACAGAATTTTTAAAATCAAAAACACCACCACTGGGCGGGAAAAAGATCTTCAGCAACTATCGATAACTCTTCAACGCAACTCCTTCCCTAGCTATCTCATAAGCAAGATCATTAAGGGGCATGAAAACAAATTTTCTTTCTAGACCAACTCAAAACAACACTTCTACTACTGGGGAAAACACTACAGGTATTCGATACTTTAACAGCCATATAGAAGACCAACCTTATACTTCAAATATAAATCAGACCAACCTTATACTTGAAACAAGTTATGCTAAGGAAATTTGTAAGAAGCCCAGTGTAAGTGCTCTTGTGATATATTGAAGTGATACAACGGGCCGCCACGAAGCTCTTCGGAACGTCTCACAGGATTGGTTGAGAAAATTATATACAAACAATGGTAACAATGGACCCTAGCCCTAAAACAATAGAGCTTCGTGCCAACAAGATCCAATGAAATTAGAGGTTCTAGAGAGCTTCGTGACAACAGGATACAACAAGCCCCCGAGTTATCCACCAAAAAACTGATCCAGGAAAGGGAGTTTCCCATTGAGTTAAGTTTGAAAAGTAAACGTCTTCGCAACTAGGGTAAAAGAGCATCTCTCAACTGACAAAAATTCTCATGTCTACCGTGAAACACCTGAACGGTTCATCTAGTCGCAAACGCAAATGTTCAGTTGTTTGTTTCAAGATTGTAGATTCAGGTAAAACTAGACATTGTCTTAAGCTCAAAGAAGCGATCTACATCAGCCGCTTAAAGCCAGAACTAAATGTGCAATTACAACACAACAATGATTTTTGCTTCTTGTGACTCGATTATGTAATTAACACTCGTGCACTTGCACGCGCCGAATTGTCCCTGTTACTGTAATTTAAATTTCAAATTGTTAACGTACTCAAACTGTGAACGTATTAAAACAGTGGAAAACAGAACAACACATTAAACTGATGATGGCATGAGCCATGCGGAGACATGCCTTTAAAAAAGTTGTATCGTGAGCTTAAAATGGTCACGAAGTTATGGCAATGTTTTATACAATAATAATAATTATTAATACTTACATTTAACACAGGTTTTTTTCGCTTAAATTTATTTTTATTGTTTATATATTAAGTGTATGTTGAGTTTTGTAAGGGTTTAGATCGCAGTTGGGACACTAGCTCTGTTTCTTTCCCCATTTTACATCTCGCACTATTTTGAATTTATTTGTTTATTGGAAGTTAGTTGTTCGCCTATTTCATTTATTTGTTCTTGTAATTTTGGTCATGAACTCATTAAACTAATCTAAATTAACCAGAGCTTTACCTTGCATCCTCTCCACTCCCTCCTACCCCAAAAAGCATTGCAAGAGTCTAAGGTTCGATCCGAGTTCTCTGAATATTATAAGTAAACCTTGAAACCATTTTCTGATTCAGTTGTTCTTTGTTTTAAAACAACAACAGTCTAATCAAGTTCCATTCACTTCAATCCAATGAATTCCTGACAAATTAAAGGAAGTAACAGATCGTGCTGTAGACAGCCGTAGATATTACAGCTTAAAGTAACATTTATGTGCTTACTCGCATGATGAATCATCCTGTAAGTCAAAATCGATGAAAGAAATGTTCATCGT
>JAHPZR010047242.1:0-10997 GCA_019787425.1 Platygyra sinensis | reverse complement strand
AAGTCATTGAATCATTGCCTGAGAGCTAAACCTTCGATGGGAACATCTTTTCCGAACTTTCTTTCCTTACACGATTTAGACGAAAAAATGACCCCGGCAGGCTAGAAAAGAGAACTAAAGAAAACGCATAACAGACAGCATAAACAACGCGATAGTAATTATTTAGTGCGAGGAGTTCAGCACAAAAACAAAAATAAAGCTTGCTTCTGGATAATTTCACCCTTAAAAACCAGCAAATGGTCCCAAATTACTCTCTGTATCCTTATAAATGTCCTTACCTCAGTCTCTGAAATATTTTGCCTCAATTTTGAGCAAATAAACATTCCTCGGCGACTGGCTTGACAAAAGTTGGCTAGCTAACTTGACAAAAATCTTCAGAGGGGGGATATGACGAAAATTGGTCAGGATTGAAAGTAACACCAATTTTCTGTCACGCTCTCAATAAAGTGGTCTTTCTGTATCCAATTTCTTTGCAGATAACGTATGCTTTGCAGTCTTTTCTGCCCATTCCCAACATTTAAAATAAAAGCTCTTCAAGTGTATTCAGGCCTGCACTTTCTAACCTGTGGTTACTACTAGTATATCTACTAAAATGAGGCTTGAGGGATGTCCCTTGAAGAAATGCAAATACGAATCGTGAAATTACAAAAGGGGTGTTGTTGCTTAAAATTGATTTGGTTTTATCCTGACCCACAGCTTCCCCACCACACACATGCACAACTACAGTATTGTTTTGATGGCATAAGTATAGGTAATCAAATGACTTTGAGTGCAATTTGAAATAAATAAGCATGAGCAAAATTTTCGGACTTCATGCTTCATTATTTTACGTGACAAATGGTGGCAACAAGCTACTTTAACTTTATTGAATGAAAATTTGACGTGAATTCAAGCATAAAAAATTACTCACAAAAAAACTTGACCACAAAGCTAAGGAAAAGCTTCCTAGTCTGTAGTTATAATGCGGCTTTCTTGCCAAATGTTTTTAGAGCATTTGGGAAACTGTGAGCTGTGTTTAATGCTGAGAAGAAACTATTCAACCCAGTGAAATTTGCTTTAACCAAAATACCGAGAGGCGAAGCTAAAATATACCAGAAAATGGATTTTCTTAGCTCTGAAGGACATTTATTACCTTCTTCAGGTTGCTGCCTGACGTTAGCTTCTTTATTGGACGGTGTACAGGTTAGATTTGCCTCCGGAAGCATTTACCGTGTTTTGTTGGTGAACGACCTTTTTAATCTCTTAGTTGTTTCAGTTCTTTCGCAAAAGTACAATGCTTGCACTTTTTGTCTTCAAAAGTAAGATGTAGCAGGTTCTTAGGACGTCTTCTCGGGTCCTTTTTTTCCTGGTACTAAAGAGTTTCAAAACCTACGTTTTCAGCTGCTATTTTGTAATGCCGTCGTGATCAGCTCTGGCATATTTAAATTCAATCAAGCTCAGGCAGGGTTTTCCCTTGCGCACAAATGTGTGGTGTGCAAATGCTCATTGGAGACGCACTGTTTGGCTGAAAAATGGAAAAGGGGCACAAAACAGCAAGGAGAATGGGTCCTTTTGGATGCACATGATTTAGGATGGTGATTTACTTTTGACTAATTGCCAACAAGCTAGCCAAGCAAAGACGTGAGGCTGGCAAGGTGGCAGCATTATAAAGCTGTGCAAAAGTACAGTGCAGGTGGAAAAAATCTTGAGTGATTGAGAGACATGTTTTTAAGGTAAGATTCCTGAGATTCCATTGATGTACTGGAAAAGAGGTTGATTGCCTTGCAATGGATCAATCGTAGCTAGCATAGATTGTGGCATCAAGTCTGCATGGTTCTGATCATCGATGCAATGTAATTTTCACCTGCTTTTGTAAGTTTTTTCGTTTTTATTTCCAGGTCTACCGGAGTGTACTTTAGTTAAGTGCCATTGTGATATATTTATTTAGCTAACAAGCTCAACAATCAACCAGTGATCCAAAAGAGTACTTGGTCACCGTGCAAAATTCAGCCAGTGTGCCAAATCTAGACAGCGCCAGAAACTGAGAAACCTCTTTAAACTGAATTCAATGAAAGCAAAGATAAAACAAATGACAACTGTAGCAAACTATTGTCCACCAACCCACATGAGGATAAACACGGGAAAATACAAGATACAAAAACCTTCACCGCCAACTTGTTGCGCAACTTGAGCAAATTTGTTGCATGACAAGTTCTAAGTTTGATAAAAAGCGAGCAAGAAAGCCAAAATCTGGCCTGCAACAAACGTTTTTGTTGTGTGACAAGTTGATCATGCAAGGTGAAAACGTGAAACATTGACTCCAAACTAGGAACGAAATAATGTTGCGTGACACGTTAAAGGTTTTCGCCACCTTTACTCTCCTGTGGGTCGCTCAGCTGGCCGATAGTTTGCTACAGTTTTCACTTGTTTTAGCTTTTTTAGGGTTCTGGTATCTTGTATTTTGCCGTCTTAAACTCGACATTGGCCAGTGAACCAACTTTGTCACTGCCAATGACCAAACAGCAATCAAAGCAATATTTGCAATATTTGCAATATTTACAATATTTGCATCAGAATTTACAGTCAAACTAAGTGAAGCGTACCCCTCAAGATTGCATTAATGAACTGATTATTTGAAACTTGGACCCGGTAGTCGTTTCAAGAATGCAATAATAAATTGATTAATCGAATATTAAACTCCCTTGTTCGATCCAAGGATACGGCTAACCAGGGTTCCGTTTCTGAAAAATAAATTCACTATTGCATTCTGGAAAAGACTAGTAGGTTTGAAACTTACTAGTCACAACAGTGAATTGATTTTTCAAAAACGGAACCCATTAGCCGTATTCTTGGAACGAGTGAGTGAGTTCAATTTCAAATAATCAATTCATTATTGCATTCTTGAAACAACTAGTGGGTTCAAGTTTCAAATAATCAGTTCATTAATGCAATCTTGAGAGGTATGCTTCACTTAGTTTGACTGTAAGACATTTGACATTGTTTTGAATACTTGACTACAAGAAAAGTGCACAGAACATTATTCTTTTTCTTTTTTTAAAGTTCCCAATTATTATTTGTTTTGAATGGTTGCTTGTTGGCACTTAGCGAGCACTACATCTAGTTTAAACCCCATTAAACCTTTCTGGTTTCTTTTGTTTTATTGAAGTTTGCAAGGCAAAATGGCTCAATTCAGAATCTTTCAATTTATCTGTGAAGTCAAAACATTGGTCATTCAAAGGCTTTGCTTGATGCATATGTTTAACACAGGATTTCAATGATGCAGATAGCAGTTTCCTTGTATATTTTGTATAGCATCAACAAAATGTCTTGTTAGTTCTTGTGGTTTGTATAATGTGCATGAAAAGTCCCTAATTGAAGGAGAATGTGTAGTTCCAGAAAATATCTGTACTCCCACCATGGAGGGGTTTTCACATAAGCCCCCCCCCCCCTCCTCCCCGGAATTTCCATTTTTTTTGACCACTAAAATAACCCCTCCACCCCTCCGGAATTTCCACTACTATTTTGTACACCCCCCATACCCTCTGGAAAAAATAGTTTTGGCAAGAAAGTGTGTTAAAGTAAAAGTAAACACTCCAAACATTAGCCATTTGCATTGCACATAACTATACTAATGTTCTCGATCAATTGTAACATCTGTATCTGAAGATATGTGCAAAGAAAGGATTCAGCACTTTAGTGAAACATGCTTTAAAAGAAAAGATAAAGTGTTAACCTGTCAAATTACCTTCCTACACGACTAATTCCCTTTGTAAATGTGGTACAATTTCCATTGAGGGACAGAAAATCAGTGTGGATGAAATTGTCACCATACATGTACTTCTACTGCGAGCACGATCCCCAAGAGACTCGGGATGAAAGCTAATTTTGCAGCAAAATTACATACAGATAGACAGAGATAAACAGGGATAAGAAATTCTCAAGTTTGCGAAATGGTAACATTTCTACCTTTATAAAGAAACTAATTTTCACCAACGAAATCGACTGCCACTTTAAAGACCAATGCAAAAACAAACTAGGTTAGTCTCCAGTGCTTTTTGGTCCAGAAGGTGACTCCATGTAGACTTGTTAATTAACAAGTAATGGCGCCCATTTCCATGCAACGGCACGTTCTTCGCATTTGTTACCTTCCGAAGAGCTTTTTGAAGAAAGAAAATGTACTTCAAGTATAATGCGAGTCAAATACAAGTATTCAAGCCACTATTTTCATGTGAAAGTTCTACTTAGTAGGTAAGAAAGGATTTTTGAACAGCTTGATCGACACTCAAATCCGTATTGAATCATAAGAACCTCTGGAATCTCTCTGGAAACTAACTTGATCATACAACCCCCTACCCTCTGGAATTTCCTGGGTCTTTGACCCCCCTCACCTTTGGAATTTCCAATTCCCACCATGGTGGGGGTATGGATATTTTCTGGAACCACACAATGTGAACTAAATTATTAGAAGCATAAAAGGAAAAGAGGGAAAAAGGACTAAAGTTTTCTACATATATCAACCATTTTACCTAAAAAGTGTAAATTTTCTCTTTCGTTGTGGACTTTTAACAATAGTACAGTACCACCTGAAAGTATTGACCCATTTACCGTGTTCTTGCTGTGGGGCCTCTATGCATCAATGACGTAGTATTCCCGCACCCAACATTGTCTTCACCTAGGTAAAACCGAGGACGCCATTTGTCCTGCTGCTGCAGCATTTTGGAGGAGGTATTATCTCGGCAAGAAAGATGAGTCCAGTTTGAGTGGCATTTTGTTTCTTAGCTGTTTCTTTGCGTCAAAGTGTGCTTGAATGCTCAGTGTCGAATCTAGTAACATTTGGTAAAGCTGATCATGGATGTCAGTTACAAGATTGATAACACAAGGAAATTTCTGTAGTTACATTATGAGCTTCAAAAATATCTGTAACTTAGTGTAAAGTATAGTGATACATTATGTCTCAGTTCACGTTGTGTTAAGCATTCCCTTTCACCATTAAGAATGCGACATCATGGGTTCGCTATCTGATTTCATGTCCACGCATCATGCAAACGGGCTCGAGAAAGAGTGGAAAAAAGGAATGGCTCTGAAATACAATTTGATGAAAAGGAAACTGGATTACAGAAAGTACCACTTTACTTGAGAGCCGTGACAGAGAAATGGTGTTACTGCAATCCTGACCACATTTCGTCATATCCCCCCGCTGAAGATTATTGTCAAGTTTAGCTAGCCAACTTTTGTCAAGATCCAGTCGCCGAGGAATGTTATATTGCTCAAAATTGAGGCAAAATATTTCAGAGACTGAAGGTCAGGACATTTATAAGGATAACAGAGAGTAATTTGGGACCAATTTGTTTGCTGGTTTTTAAGGGTGAAATTATCCAGAAGCAAGCTTATTTTTGTTTTTGTGGCTGAACTCCCTCGCCACTTAAATAATTTACTATCGCGTTGTTTATGCTAGTCGGTTATGCGTTTTCTTTAGTTCTCTTTTCAAGCTGACACGGGTCATTTAGACGACAAAATGACCCGTGTCAGCTTGAAAAGAGAACTAAAGAAAACGCATAACCGACTAGCATAAACAACGCGATAGTAAATTATTTAAGTGGCGAGGGAGTTCAGCCACAAAAACAAAAATAAGCTTGCTTCTGGATAATTTCACCCTTAAAAACCAGCAAACAAATTGGTCCCAAATTACTCTCTGTTATCCTTATAAATGTCCTGACCTTCAGTCTCTGAAATATTTTGCCTCAATTTTGAGCAAAATAACATTCCTCGGCGACTGGATCTTGACAAAAGTTGGCTAGCTAAACTTGACAAAAATCTTCAGCGGGGGGATATGACGAAAAGTGGTCAGGATTGCAGTAACACCATTTCTCTGTCACGGCTCTCAAGTAAAGTGGTACTTTCTGTAATCCAGTTTCCTTTTCATCAAATTGTATTTCAGAGCCATTCCTTTTTTCACTCTTCTCGGCCGTTTGCATGATGCGTGGACATGAAATCAGATAGCGAACCCATGATGTCGCATTCTTAATGGTGAAAGGGAATGCTTAACACAACGTGAACTGAGACATAATGTATCACTATACTTTACACTAAGTTACAGATATTTTTGAAGCTCATAATGTAACTACAGAAATTTCCTTGTGTTATCAATCTTGTAACTGACATCCATGATCAGCTTTACCAAATGTTACTAGATTCGACACTGAGCATTCAAGCACACTTTGACGCAAAGAAACAGCTAAGAAACAAAATGCCACTCAAACTGGACTCATCTTTCTTGCCGAGATAATACCTCCTCCAAAATGCTGCAGCAGCAGGACAAATGGCGTCCTCGGTTTTACCTAGGTGAAGACAATGTTGGGTGCGGGAATACTACGTCATTGATGCATAGAGGCCCCACAGCAAGAACACGGTAAATGGGTCAATACTTTCAGGTGGTACTGTACTATTGTTAAAAGTCCACAACGAAAGAGAAAATTTACACTTTTTAGGTAAAATGGTTGATATATGTAGAAAACTTTAGTCCTTTTTCCCTCTTTTCCTTTTATGCTTCTAATAATTTAGTTCACATTGTGTGGTTCCAGAAAATATCCATACCCCCACCATGGTGGGAATTGGAAATTCCAAAGGTGAGGGGGGTCAAAGACCCAGGAAATTCCAGAGGGTAGGGGGTTGTATGATCAAGTTAGTTTCCAGAGAGATTCCAGAGGTTCTTATGATTCAATACGGATTTGAGTGTCGATCAAGCTGTTCAAAAATCCTTTCTTACCTACTAAGTAGAACTTTCACATGAAAATAGTGGCTTGAATACTTGTATTTGACTCGCATTATACTTGAAGTACATTTTCTTTCTTCAAAAAGCTCTTCGGAAGGTAACAAATGCGAAGAACGTGCCGTTGCATGGAAATGGGCGCCATTACTTGTTAATTAACAAGTCTACATGGAGTCACCTTCTGGACCAAAAAGCACTGGAGACTAACCTAGTTTGTTTTTGCATTGGTCTTTAAAGTGGCAGTCGATTTCGTTGGTGAAAATTAGTTTCTTTATAAAGGTAGAAATGTTACCATTTCGCAAACTTGAGAATTTCTTATCCCTGTTTATCTCTGTCTATCTGTATGTAATTTTGCTGCAAAATTAGCTTTCATCCCGAGTCTCTTGGGGATCGTGCTCGCAGTAGAAGTACATGTATGGTGACAATTTCATCCACACTGATTTTCTGTCCCTCAATGGAAATTGTACCACATTTACAAAGGGAATTAGTCGTGTAGGAAGGTAATTTGACAGGTTAACACTTTATCTTTTCTTTTAAAGCATGTTTCACTAAAGTGCTGAATCCTTTCTTTGCACATATCTTCAGATACAGATGTTACAATTGATCGAGAACATTAGTATAGTTATGTGCAATGCAAATGGCTAATGTTTGGAGTGTTTACTTTTACTTTAACACACTTTCTTGCCAAAACTATTTTTTCCAGAGGGTATGGGGGGTGTACAAAATAGTAGTGGAAATTCCGGAGGGGTGGAGGGGTTATTTTAGTGGTCAAAAAAAATGGAAATTCCGGGGAGGAGGGGGGGGGGGGCTTATGTGAAAACCCCTCCATGGTGGGAGTACAGATATTTTCTGGAACTACACATTCTCCTTCAATTAGGGACTTTTCATGCACATTATACAAACCACAAGAACTAACAAGACATTTTGTTGATGCTATACAAAATATACAAGGAAACTGCTATCTGCATCATTGAAATCCTGTGTTAAACATATGCATCAAGCAAAGCCTTTGAATGACCAATGTTTTGACTTCACAGATAAATTGAAAGATTCTGAATTGAGCCATTTTGCCTTGCAAACTTCAATAAAACAAAAGAAACCAGAAAGGTTTAATGGGGTTTAAACTAGATGTAGTGCTCGCTAAGTGCCAACAAGCAACCATTCAAAACAAATAATAATTGGGAACTTTAAAAAAAGAAAAAGAATAATGTTCTGTGCACTTTTCTTGTAGTCAAGTATTCAAAACAATGTCAAATGTCTTACAGTCAAACTAAGTGAAGCATACCTCTCAAGATTGCATTAATGAACTGATTATTTGAAACTTGAACCCACTAGTTGTTTCAAGAATGCAATAATGAATTGATTATTTGAAATTGAACTCACTCACTCGTTCCAAGAATACGGCTAATGGGTTCCGTTTTTGAAAAATCAATTCACTGTTGTGACTAGTAAGTTTCAAACCTACTAGTCTTTTCCAGAATGCAATAGTGAATTTATTTTTCAGAAACGGAACCCTGGTTAGCCGTATCCTTGGATCGAACAAGGGAGTTTAATATTCGATTAATCAATTTATTATTGCATTCTTGAAACGACTACCGGGTCCAAGTTTCAAATAATCAGTTCATTAATGCAATCTTGAGGGGTACGCTTCACTTAGTTTGACTGTAAATTCTGATGCAAATATTGTAAATATTGCAAATATTGCAAATATTGCTTTGATTGCTGTTTGGTCATTGGCAGTGACAAAGTTGGTTCACTGGCCAATGTCGAGTTTAAGACGGCAAAATACAAGATACCAGAACCCTAAAAAAGCTAAAACAAGTGAAAACTGTAGCAAACTATCGGCCAGCTGAGCGACCCACAGGAGAGTAAAGGTGGCGAAAACCTTTAACGTGTCACGCAACATTATTTCGTTCCTAGTTTGGAGTCAATGTTTCACGTTTTCACCTTGCATGATCAACTTGTCACACAACAAAAACGTTTGTTGCAGGCCAGATTTTGGCTTTCTTGCTCGCTTTTTATCAAACTTAGAACTTGTCATGCAACAAATTTGCTCAAGTTGCGCAACAAGTTGGCGGTGAAGGTTTTTGTATCTTGTATTTTCCCGTGTTTATCCTCATGTGGGTTGGTGGACAATAGTTTGCTACAGTTGTCATTTGTTTTATCTTTGCTTTCATTGAATTCAGTTTAAAGAGGTTTCTCAGTTTCTGGCGCTGTCTAGATTTGGCACACTGGCTGAATTTTGCACGGTGACCAAGTACTCTTTTGGATCACTGGTTGATTGTTGAGCTTGTTAGCTAAATAAATATATCACAATGGCACTTAACTAAAGTACACTCCGGTAGACCTGGAAATAAAAACGAAAAAACTTACAAAAGCAGGTGAAAATTACATTGCATCGATGATCAGAACCATGCAGACTTGATGCCACAATCTATGCTAGCTACGATTGATCCATTGCAAGGCAATCAACCTCTTTTCCAGTACATCAATGGAATCTCAGGAATCTTACCTTAAAAACATGTCTCTCAATCACTCAAGATTTTTTCCACCTGCACTGTACTTTTGCACAGCTTTATAATGCTGCCACCTTGCCAGCCTCACGTCTTTGCTTGGCTAGCTTGTTGGCAATTAGTCAAAAGTAAATCACCATCCTAAATCATGTGCATCCAAAAGGACCCATTCTCCTTGCTGTTTTGTGCCCCTTTTCCATTTTTCAGCCAAACAGTGCGTCTCCAATGAGCATTTGCACACCACACATTTGTGCGCAAGGGAAAACCCTGCCTGAGCTTGATTGAATTTAAATATGCCAGAGCTGATCACGACGGCATTACAAAATAGCAGCTGAAAACGTAGGTTTTGAAACTCTTTAGTACCAGGAAAAAAAGGACCCGAGAAGACGTCCTAAGAACCTGCTACATCTTACTTTTGAAGACAAAAAGTGCAAGCATTGTACTTTTGCGAAAGAACTGAAACAACTAAGAGATTAAAAAGGTCGTTCACCAACAAAACACGGTAAATGCTTCCGGAGGCAAATCTAACCTGTACACCGTCCAATAAAGAAGCTAACGTCAGGCAGCAACCTGAAGAAGGTAATAAATGTCCTTCAGAGCTAAGAAAATCCATTTTCTGGTATATTTTAGCTTCGCCTCTCGGTATTTTGGTTAAAGCAAATTTCACTGGGTTGAATAGTTTCTTCTCAGCATTAAACACAGCTCACAGTTTCCCAAATGCTCTAAAAACATTTGGCAAGAAAGCCGCATTATAACTACAGACTAGGAAGCTTTTCCTTAGCTTTGTGGTCAAGTTTTTTTGTGAGTAATTTTTTATGCTTGAATTCACGTCAAATTTTCATTCAATAAAGTTAAAGTAGCTTGTTGCCACCATTTGTCACGTAAAATAATGAAGCATGAAGTCCGAAAATTTTGCTCATGCTTATTTATTTCAAATTGCACTCAAAGTCATTTGATTACCTATACTTATGCCATCAAAACAATACTGTAGTTGTGCATGTGTGTGGTGGGGAAGCTGTGGGTCAGGATAAAACCAAATCAATTTTAAGCAACAACACCCCTTTTGTAATTTCACGATTCGTATTTGCATTTCTTCAAGGGACATCCCTCAAGCCTCATTTTAGTAGATATACTAGTAGTAACCACAGGTTAGAAAGTGCAGGCCTGAATACACTTGAAGAGCTTTTATTTTAAATGTTGGGAATGGGCAGAAAAGACTGCAAAGCATACGTTATCTGCAAAGAAATTGGATACAGAAAGACCACTTTATTGAGAGCGTGACAGAAAATTGGTGTTACTTTCAATCCTGACCAATTTTCGTCATATCCCCCCTCTGAAGATTTTTGTCAAGTTAGCTAGCCAACTTTTGTCAAGCCAGTCGCCGAGGAATGTTTATTTGCTCAAAATTGAGGCAAAATATTTCAGAGACTGAGGTAAGGACATTTATAAGGATACAGAGAGTAATTTGGGACCATTTGCTGGTTTTTAAGGGTGAAATTATCCAGAAGCAAGCTTTATTTTTGTTTTTGTGCTGAACTCCTCGCACTAAATAATTACTATCGCGTTGTTTATGCTGTCTGTTATGCGTTTTCTTTAGTTCTCTTTTCTAGCCTGCCGGGGTCATTTTTTCGTCTAAATCGTGTAAGGAAAGAAAGTTCGGAAAAGATGTTCCCATCGAAGGTTTAGCTCTCAGGCAATGATTCAATGACTTTTTCACTGAAACGTCGGCTTGTGTT
>JAHPZR010047241.1:0-19613 GCA_019787425.1 Platygyra sinensis | reverse complement strand
AAAACAAACCTTCTGCCTAAAACGTTCATGACCCGTCTTCGTGATTTTCTTGATGTACATGTACTATAAACCGAGCTGTACAGTATATTGATGTTGTATTTTACAAGTTACTAATAATACAGATAATATGAATGAAGATGCGTACCATACTGCAGTTAAGCCTAGTTGCTCTGGTTGTAACCTCATGTTGTTCCGGGCTAACTTCAGGTGTTATTTCGCCGTCAGTCGGTTCTTCGGGATCAATGGTACCTTCAAACTCGTCTGGACCGGGCTCTATTTGACGAGCTTCTCGGGATCTGTCAAAATAGTCCTCATAAAGCCGTGAAGCAATTTTCTCGTTCTCCGCCACCAGGGGACGTATGTCATCTTTCACAATCTCGATTTCCTTGCGAAGAATGTACACGTGAAAGGACAGAGAAGTGACAGAGATAATCAAGACAACGAGATTAAGAAATGTGAAGAAGTGATGGACTGTGATTGCCGAGGAACGTTGTGACCAAGTTCTTTCTTCATGCCAGCAGCGAGGCGGAAAAATTCCCCTCTGAACAGAAGGTTTTTTAACTGAGGGGCATTGTTTTGATGGAGGACCTAAAGGACGGTGTTTAGTTACAAAATAAAGTCATTATCGGGGTATCGGGTTATCTTAACAAATCCACAGCTGAGAATTCCTACCAGTACAGTCACAAGTATTGTATCCTTTGCGGAAAGGCAGACATCATTGCATGTGGTTGAAATCTATAATCAATGTCTGGAGAAAAAAAAATTATCTTATTAGCGGGTTTTTATTGGTGAAATAGCTCACCGTTCGGCTCGTCAACTGTAAAAATATGTAATATTTTTGGGTATTTTGATGATTGCGTTATACTCTTGTCACTCGTCACATGTACCACTAGCACTGCAAAGTCACTTCCGGAAGCATTTGCACGCGTGTGGACGTCAAGTAAATTACTCTCGCAGAGGAAATACTGTAGCAAGGACCCGCTGCAAGGTTTCATTCATCCTTGGGGTAAGGAGAATCCCATTGAGAAGGACGGGTGCAAAATTTTGAAAAGAAGATGTGCCCGGGGAGCCCTTACTGGGAACTAATAACGGGTGTTTTCACATGACGTCACTAAAATTCAAACTACAAAATTATTGATCCTCCTGAAATTTTACTTTTTTTCGATGTATAAGAGCAGTTCAAAACTACTATTCAAAGAAATTTTCGCTCCAAATGGGTTCTTGGTTTTGTGATAGACTGCGCTTGAATTTTTAAATTTGTAACGTTTGAAACTGGAGTCATTCTCTGTAACACCCTGAGGAAGGAAGGCCGTGCCTTCCGAAATATTGAAAAATATATCCCTATGCTGTTTAATCAGCCTTGCTAATTTTCGTCTATTATTCAACTTATCGCCGATTAGATCCTCTACAACGAGAGGATCCGGTACTTCTGTTTTGTCACGGTGGTCCTTACAAAAATTATTACGTTTGAATTTTTAAGCTTTTGCGCGACGCGGCATTTACATGACGACCGAGAGAGGGTAACCCCGAGAGAGCTGTCATGTTGGTTAAAAAAGTGACTTATCTCGGGTAATTTGGCTATCTGAACAGTTCTTGCTTGGAAAAAGGATTATTTTAATGTTTTTGAGTTCCTCGAGAGTTAAATTCACGCTTTTGTAGCAAAACTCAGATTATTCTGTTGGTTTTCGGCCGCCATATGCATATTGGTGCCCATGCGGATGGGCACCACCATGGCGTCTCCGAGCAATTCTAAATTAAAGCATGCAGCTCGCAACAGTAACTTTCTTCTCTATACTGAGAAAAAGCTCCAGCTGTGGGATGTTTTCAGGCTGAGCTTTCTGAACTCCTGAAGAACTACTAAAAAAATATAAAAAAGGTAAAGGTAAAAAAAAAAAAAAAAGGACGAAGAGCACTCCGGGGAAGGGGGCTTCATGCCCGCCGTGGTTCTTCTCAGGGACGTTTATATCAACCCGATCGTACGAGGGAGACATGGGAACGTGGAAAGTGGACGCCCGAGAAGACAATATAATGCTAAGCTCCTTGCGTACATTCTCAAGCAAGCCCCGGCAGTGCAAGCTGATGCGTTTCCAAGCAGCTTTAACTAGGGGAATAGTCGCAGGGACTTGTCGCAGGGACTTGCTTCGGGGACCAGTCCCCTAGCGTGTACTCGTATTTTGCATCGAGATTCTAGTCGCAGGGACCACATTTTTGGTCCCTGTGACTAGTCCCACGGATTAAGCTGGTTTGATTTCTGGGACTAGTCGCAGGGACCAATGGTCCCACGAGTCAGTCAATTTTCTAGTGTGTACAAACTAAGGGATGAGTCCCTGCGATAAGTCCCGGCGACTAGTCTCCTAGTGCGTGCCTAGCTTTACGCGTCACGATATTAACAACCTTTAGATTATACTAGTGCTGTTTTGATTTCTTAATAAAATTCGGAACTTAATGAGTGTTTCGACGAAAATTTTACTAAACTGTACCTGCTCCTCTATAGCGACGCTGTGCATATAATGGTCCACAGGCACAGTTGTAGCCCTTTACAGTCACGCAACGAAGTTGCGTGACAAAGAGAGATGTACACCTCATTCTCGACCCCAGAGCTCTTCTCTTTTGCGCAGTCACGTGATAAAAGACAAGAGCTCTGGGGTCGAGAATGTGTACACCTCATTTAGGATACATAGACTCAAGATCCATGAAGACTGCAAACCGCGTGTTCTTGCACTGAGGGCTCAGTGGGATTTGCACATGGCATCGGTATATTTGTAATGTTCGTTCAGAAAACTCAAATCGCGGCCTGACTAATGCCTTTCTCCGAGCTGATTGCTTCCCTGGGGAACAATCCGTACTTTTCAGCTGGATTTGGCTTAGTTGGTGTTGGTGCCGGACTTGCAGCGTTGAAGAAAGGAGGCCAGTTCGCTTTCACTGCTTTTCGTCGATATGCCATCATCACACTTGAAGTTCCGAGCAAAGACAAGAGCTATCACTGGATTTTACAATGGATCGCTGCTCAGGGTCAGAGAGCTCAACATCTCAGTGTAGAGACAACCTATCAACAACACGAAACTGGCAAAGTGAGCACACGCTTTGATTTCTCTCCAAGCCCAGGATTGCATTTTTTCAAGTATAAAAACAGCTATGTGCGCGTTGAGAGATCGCGAGAGAAAATGGTTGATCTGACCACGGGTGCACCGTGGGAAACTGTAACTCTGACAGCACTTGCCACGAACAAACAACTCTTTTTTGATATCTTAAGCGAGGCAAGACGCATGGCACTTGAGAAACAGGAGGGAAAAACTGTGATGTATACAGCAATGGGAGCAGATTGGAGGCCGTTTGGTTTTCCAAGACGCAAGAGACCGTTAGGCTCCGTTATTTTAGATGATGGTATATCTGAAAGAATCTTGGCTGATGTTAAAGAATTTATTGCATCAACCAAGTGGTACATAGACAGAGGTATCTCACTGCATACAAATCAAACTAATATTAAGCTTGGTTTTCACTAGCGACTCAAGCAAAAGCACAAGAAGTGGTTTCACGCAGTTGTCTGCTCATTGACCAGTGACCTTTGAATGACAGAGGGGCTGGACCTTGTTTTGATACAGACCTCACTGCTTTTGTTGTGTAAATCAAGTTCTGTATCAAAGTAAGGTCACCTCCAGCCTTGCTGCCATCCAAAGGCCAGGTCACTGAACAGAGAACTGTAAAATGGTCTATTGTTGGAGTGCTTGAAACAAATACAGGCAGAGAAAAATCCAAATTTGGATACTTGTAGAAACTACAGTTACTCAAGTTTTGTGCTTAAAAAGTTTTGCAGCAGTTGAAACCAAATTTAAACTGATTCATAGATGATGTGTGGAGCGATCCTGCTTCTGATTGGCTGCATAGAACTTATAAGTTCAGATCTTTTGTTTAAAAGTGAGATTTGTCTGGTGTCAGAATGCAGAGGTTTTCTGTCAGACACAAATTGCAGCGTGATGGGGTTCCCATATAAGTACGGACTTGCTCGAGTGACAATAGATCACTTGATTAAGAAGTCAGTGTTATTGTCTTATGTATTTGCACATGTCAAGCCCAAATCACCTTGAGCCATTTTTTAAAGTTAAGATAGACTTAACTTGGGATGATGGATTGCTTAGTGAGAATCAAGCCCCTTGTGATAAACAATTCCAGGTTCCTCAATGGTTCACATAGGAATCCTGATCCCAGTACAAAGGCGATCTCAATGAAGGCAGGTTGAGCTAGGGTAACCTAGTGCCACATTGTTTTTTCTCTACTGAACCACAAGCTTATCTGAACAGCCAGATTATATGTGAGGGGTATCAAATAGTCTTTGCGAGCATTTGGGAGCATTCGAACAGTGCGTTTATTTTTGCGAGCACAAGCAATTATCAATTTTCTCATGCGAGCAGTGAGCACTTTAGAAATTACAAATGGTGAGCAGCGAGCACTTCGTAAACTTTGTTCCAGCTGGTATCTCTTTTTATTAAAACGTTGTTTTGCTCCAAATTATCTGGCTGACACTTTCAAAACAGGACAACAGGTGCAAAGCTAGGCAACATGATAAGGCCTTGTCACAGTTCAACCATTCCCAGTAGCTTACAGCCAATTATGCCTTGTTTAATTAATATGCCGTTTGCTGCAAAATTACTTCATTTAGTGGTATTTGAAGCTTTCTAAGACCCTGTTTACAAGCAAGTAGGTTCCCTCCATAGTTTCAGATACCTGGTTACCCTACTACCTGGGACTGAACTCAGGCCAGTCAGTTCATTAAACGTGAAGAAAATGAGGAAGCATTTTTCCAGAAACAGTCATGATGCGCGCATGTTTCCCCAATGTTTCCAAGTTTCCCATAAGAAAGATGCAAATTATGTTTACGCTACATGGCAGGGAATTTTAACAAAAATCCTAGCCAGTGCGAGCAGTTGCAAACATTTTGCGAGCACGAGCAAGCGAGCACTCCTCTAATTTTTGCAAGCAATTTGAGCAAAGGCCAAATTTTCTGAGCACTTTCAAATTGGATGGGACCATTCGATACCTCTTATGTGGTATAATTCATAACCAGGTGCCTATCAGTTGCTGTCATGTCACTCAAAAGCAAACTGTCGTCAGAGAATGGCTGAAAACACAAGGAAAGCCGCAAACTTCAAAGAATGGACCAAATGAGGTTTTTATGTTTAGTGTGCTGTGTATTCATTTACTTGCTTTATTCCTTGTAGGAATTCCATACAGGAGAGGATATTTACTATATGGTCCTCCGGGGTGTGGGAAAAGTAGCTTTATGTAAGTATTCCATATTTATTTAAATAATGAGGGACTTCAAGATAAGTGACTATGGACTGTGCACTACAAATTGTGGTTGGACACATGAAGCCCCAACTTTTTACTCTAAGGTCCTTTCATCATAACTTTTTTCACTACATATATGTAGGGTGGAGGAGCTGCATGAAAACCAGCAAGGGCTGATTTGCATAATAAAAAAATATAAATATCTATAAAATGAGAGATGAAAGTCCAAAAACGAAAGTGCCTTTTTCTTCATTTTGAAAAGTCTTCCAAATAAGTAGCAATTATTGTTTACTTCATAAGCACTTTATATTAAAGGGGCTCAGTCACGTTTGAAAAGCTTAGCAAAACTTTTCAAATTCGTTGTTTGCAATCCGTGTCAATCTTCTCCATCCTTAGCCATCCTTGTTCCTTATGGTTTATTATTATCTCTTTGATGTTTTTCTATCTTTATAAAGTGTTATTTTTAGGTTTCCTTCAATTTAACGGTTATTTTTTCGATGTTCAAAATAACTCAAGATGCCTTGACTGAGCCCCTTTAATCATTTGTACAATGCATTAAACCTTCAGACAAGCATTGGCAGGAGAGCTGGACTACAGTATCTGTGTGATGAACTTAAGTGATAGAAGCCTGTCAGATGACCGCCTCAATCACCTAATGAGTGTTGCACTGCAGCAAAGTATAATCCTCTTAGAGGATATCGACGCAGCCTTTGTCAAGAGAACTGACGAAAAGGATGAGGGAAGAGCTAGTGGCTATGTAAACAGGGTATGAAAAAATATCACAATCAGTTGGCCAATAAGTTAGCTAATTAACTGTGCTACAAATTAATTAAGAATTAGACCCATAGCCTGCAAGGGCTACAGGTCAATAGCCCATGAGGCGAAGCTGAATGGGCTATTGACGCATGGCCCTTGAGGGTGAAGGGTCTAATTGTTTTGGTATCACCCAACCAGCTGGATAGAAGAAGGCAATAATTTAGTTAATAAATGCAAGCGAATTTCGCTATTCAAGGACTATTACTAATAGTTTTCAAGTAGCGTAGCCAATTAAGATGCAGTATTTGCATTAGTCTACTAGTTGGGTGATACTAATGTCTGTTAGTCTCTAGAGTTAAGTTTAAGATGCATGTAACCATGGGTTATGTGTGTCATGCTTCAGAAACTGAGCCATAAAGCCAGAAATTGGAAGGAACTTCAATTAAGAGTTCTCTCTGACAAATGAGTTTCACTTTGATGTGGAGAATATCCAAACTCAAAATTAACCTTGCTCCCAGTTCATAGCTCAGTTGGTGAAGCATTTCACCTGTACTGAAGGGATGGATGACTTTGAAATCCTGTTAAGGCCTTGGAATTCCTTTTTCAAGTTTCTTCACAATATAGCATACACGTATCCACTCTCGTGTCCAGCAGCCATGCAAATTTATTGGAGCAAAAGAAAGTGCTTACAAAAGAAAAGAGTTGAACTCCCACAGGATTGGTTGGTTCACCAACATGGCCTCTGTCTCATTGTTTTGGATCACCAATATGGCTGCCATGCATGACGTCATGTGCATGCGCTCTGTACACCATTTTACAGTTGTCTGTTCAGTGACCTGGCCTTTGAATGGCAACAAGGCTGCGGGTGACCTTGTTTCGATACAGACCTCACTTCTTTTGTTGTGTAAATTAAGATGTTTTAAGGTGCCGAACACAGTTTTCGCGCGCGCTTTTGCTGATGCAATTCAGCACGTGCACAAGGATTTCAAAAAACAAACAAGCCGTCAATAGAGCAATCATTTTATTTACTCAACACTCGCACTATCTGTGTTATTTTTCTCTATAATTGAAAGCAGTGTATTGATGGCTTTAGTCTTTCATTACAAAGATACGTTAGAAAAGGTAACGATGCAAAGAACCCAGCAATTTTCAGCTTTTGTCTGTTACCGAAGGAACCCAGTTAAATGCAGCGCATGCGTAGTAAGTCGAAAAAATTGCGATTGAGTGAAAAATTGACTTTCGGAGATACGCCTATTTCTCGAGAACCACTCATTAGAATTTCACGAAATTTAGAGCGAAAATACTTTAGGAAATAAGCAACTGGAGGATTCAAAAAAATTAAAATTTAACAAAGGAAATTCAAGATATGCCAGTGAACCTTCAACGACGGATAATTAAAGATCTGTTTGTTAAATTATTATTAAAATAGCGCTAACATGTGAGTATCGTTACAAGCTTGTTGCATGCAAATTATAAAGAAAATCTAATGACTAGATTTTCTGCAAATAAACAAAACCGATTTTAAACGCCTGTTTATAATTAATCATGTTGCCATGGCAACGGGACATACGACAGTTTAATTATCAAAAAGTTGAAGTTTGAGTTGTTAACTTGCTTGCTGCCATTTTGGCGACCAAAGGATTAAGGGTTTTAGAAGCAAAGGTAAATGAAACAGAGGTATCAAAAACTGTGTTCAGCCACCTTAATGCCCCCTTGTTCACATTTAGTGAGAAAAGCAGAGCAGTCTGAATCAAAGCAAGGTCAACTCCAGCCTCACTTGCATTCATAGGCCAGGTCACTGAGCACACTGACAACTGTGGACTGGCCTACAATATTGAAATAGGCCAATTTCGATATTATATTAAAATTCAACCTAAAACAAGACCTTGGCACGAGGTTCCGGAGAATACATGTAACTACAGAGTTTGTGGTGGCTCAAAACAGTTTTCTAGCACTTTCCAAGACGTAGATTTTGATGGGTCATAATTACCACTCTTTATCAGTTGATGCTACAATCGTGGTATCAAAAAACTGCCCGATCACTGGAAAACACGTTGGTATTATTTTCGTGACACAGTAGGTTACCATAGCAACACTATGACCTGCTAAAAACACCCTTAATTTCAACTTTAAAAGGGACACAGTCAGCTGGTGCACATGCGCATTACATACCATTCCATAGCTAATTTGCATATACCAGAGACGCGATAAATACTGTTTTGAACCAGATATGATAAAAATAATATCATAGGATGAGCAAAAGGACACTCAAAAACAGGTTTTTCAGTAAACGATTGAAAATCAAGGAAAACACTGGGAAAAATGAAGCGGATTTCTCGATGAACTTTGATTTCAGGTTGAGGTAAACTTTTTTCAAAGTGAGAAAAAACTAGTGTCCAGGTCAGCGCAGTCAGAAAGCTGACTGTGTCCCTTTAAGAGCTTATATTTCCAAAATTTTTTCTTATTATAGAATTTTGATAAGCAGGATAAGATGCAACTTTTGGCAAAGTTTAGAAAAATTCTGTAGGTGACGTTCAGAGCCACCTTAAATTTTCGAAAATTTAAGGTGGCTCTGAATGCCACCTACAGAATTTTTTTAAACTTTGCCAAAAGTTGCGCCTAATCATGCTTATCAAATGTTGATAATATAAAAAAATTTCACCGTGCCATTTTTGAATTATAAGCCCCTAAAGCTGTAATTAAGGGTGTATTTAGCAGGTCATACTGTTGCTATGGTAACCTATTATGTTATGAAAAGGACAACGATGTGTTCACCAATCAGTTTTTTGATACCATGATTGTAGCATCAAGTGATAAAGAGTGGCTATAACGACGAATCAAAATGCAAGTGCTTGAAACTGTTTTGAGCCACCTTAATCTCCAGAGCCTCGTGCTGAGGTCTATTGTTTTAGGTTGAATTTTAATGTATCGAAATTGGGCCATTGGCCCTATTCATACCCAAGTTAAAATAGCAACTAATCCTCGTTTTTGAGTTGTTTTTAATTCAAACGAATTTTGCTCAGCTGCGTCGTAACAATCGGGGGGGGGGAAGGTCTTTAGTGTGGTGTTTATTATCTTGAGAATCTTCTAGTAAGAACATTACTGTGCTATAATGATCAGAAAGTTTTAAATTTGTGCAGGTTCTTCTATATTGTAGATCAAATCTCTTGAAGTTCCTGTTTTTTGCAATATTTAACACGATCTCATTTCTTTTGTCGCGTGTCTGTTTTGTTGCTTGTAGTTTGCCAGGAATTGGTACAATCATCTGTACATGTTGCTTATTGCACGGTCCACGCTTTAGATCTCCTCTAGATTCACTGTCATTCTTCCACATATAGTTTTGCGGTGAATGAGTAAGACTTTAGATTAGTGCTACCAGCTTGCCTCTTCGTTGGGTAAAAGTATTTTAGCTGTCTTTAGGTATAATATAATCATAGTTCTTCTTGCTTCTACTCACGTGTGCAAGAGCGAGCGCGTAACATATGTGATAATAACGTACATGAATCATTATAAAAACCACAGAGCAATTTCCTACTTAAATTGTACTCCAACCCTCACCTACATCTTACATACTCATTTCACCCTTTTCTCCATTGGCTGACCCGGCTTCTCCTCGTTCTCTTTGTCCCTCCCCCACCCGTGTTCCTGCCTTTTCTCTATGCGCTCCATTCTTTTCCTTTCTCTCTTTCCCCCAAACCGGATGTTATTCCTTCCTTATTCTGCCCAACTCCTCCCGCCTTCGCCGTGTTGCTCTTCGTCTTTTTCAGTCTTTACATCTCACGGCGCCCTCGTGCACCTTTTTTCGCTCCCTTCGTAGCTCTCTTTTGTCCCTCTCGACACTTCTTTCCTTTTTTATCCTTCCCCTCCAACACCGGTTAGGTACAATATAACCATGTTTGCGAAGCCTGACACCTCACTGTCTTTACTTCTCTCTTTTTCTCTTCTGTGTTCCTCCTTTGCTTTTTTTCTTCCTTCCACCCACGCCGCCGCGCCTTTCTTCCTCTCCTCCCGTCCCTGTTCCCTCGGAACCCTCCTCCCGCTCTCCCCTTTTTCTCACCCCCTGACCCCGTTACCGTTCCCCTCTGGTGCCCACCTGCCCCGTCGCGTCCTCCTCTGCTTTGTGTATCTTCGACCCCTATTCCTTTTCTTTTCCCCCTCTTGCTTTCCCCGTTTCACCGTTCTCTTACCTTCTTCCTTCTCCCTTCCCTGACCCACCTTCCTAGGCGCTCTCAATCTTTTTCTCTCTCTGCCCTCCCTTCTTCTTGCAGTTCCACTCAACGCCCTCCCCCCCATCTTCTCTTTTTTTACTCACTTTGTTCACATTCCTCTGCCCATGGCGCCCACCTTTCGTCGTCCCTGTCCCCTCTCCACCGTCCTCCCCACTCACTCCCTCTGGTTCTCTCCCTCTTCTCTGGCGCTTCCTTTTTGACTCCCCCCCTTTTCCTACCTCTTTATTTTTTCTTCTTGTTCGTTTTCTTCCTGCCCCGATCTTTATCCCTTGACTTTTGCTCCCCTCCTTTTCTCTCCCCCCCTTATTTCTTCCAGGCCCACGCTCCAGCTCTTTTTCACTTTTCCTCCCGCTACCTTTGAGGTTCGCCCTGATTTCCTCAGCACTCCCGGCCCCTTTCTTACCTGCGCTCCCTAACTTCCGACGCACCTTTTAGCCTTCTCTCTAGCTTTAGGGGCTTATAATTCAAAAATGGCACGGTGAAATTTTTTTATATTATCAACATTTGATAAGCATGATTAGGCGCAACTTTTGGCAAAGTTTAAAAAAATTCTGTAGGTGGCATTCAGAGCCACCTTAATTTTCGAAAATTTAAGGTGGCTTCTGAACGTCACCTACAGAATTTTTCTAAACTTTTGCCAAAAGTTGCATCTTATCCTGCTTATCAAATTCTATAATAAGAAAAAATTTTGGAAATATAAGCTCTTAAAGGACACAGTCAGCTTTCTGACTGCGCTGACCTGGACACTAGTTTTTTCTCACTTTGAAAAAAGTTTACCTCAACCTGAAATCAAAGTTCATCGAGAAATCCGCTTCATTTTTCCCAGTGTTTTCCTTGATTTTCAATCGTTTACTGAAAAACCTGTTTTTGAGTGTCCTTTTGCTCATCCTATGATATTATTTTTATCATATCTGGTTCAAAACAGTATTTATCGCGTCTCTGGTATATGCAAATTAGCTATGGAATGGTATGTAATGCGCATGTGCACCAGCTGACTGTGTCCCTTTAAAGTTGAAATTAAGGGTGTTTTTAGCAGGTCATAGTGTTGCTATGGTAACCTACTGTGTCACGAAAATAATACCAACGTGTTTTCCAGTGATCGGGCAGTTTTTTGATACCACGATTGTAGCATCAACTGATAAAGAGTGGTAATTATGACCCATCAAAATCTACGTCTTGGAAGTGCTAGAAACTGTTTTGAGCCACCACAAACTCTGTAGTTACATGTATTCTCCGGAACCTCGTGCCAAGGTCTTGTTTTAGGTTGAATTTTAATATAATATCGAAATTGGCCTATTTCAATATTGTAGGCCAGTCCACAGTTGTCAGTGTGCTCAGTGACCTGGCCTATGAATGCAAGTGAGGCTGGAGTTGACCTTGCTTTGATTCAGACTGCTCTGCTTTTCTCACTAAATGTGAACAAGGGGGCATTAAGGTGGCTGAACACAGTTTTTTGATACCTCTGTTTCATTTACCTTTGCTTCTAAAACCCTTAATCCTTTGGTCGCCAAAAATGGCAGCAAGCAAGTTAACAACTCAAACTTCAACTTTTTGATAATTAAACTGTCGTATGTGCCCGTTGCCATGGCAACATGATTAATTATAAACAGGCGTTTAAAATCGGTTTTGTTTATTTGCAGAAAATCTAGTCATTAGATTTTCTTTATAATTTGCATGCAACAAGCTTGTAACGATACTCACATGTTAGCGCTATTTTAATAATAATTTAACAAACAGATCTTTAATTATCCGTCGTTGAAGGTTCACTGGCATATCTTGAATTTCCTTTGTTAAATTTTAATTTTTTTGAATCCTCCAGTTGCTTATTTCCTAAAGTATTTTCGCTCTAAATTTCGTGAAATTCTAATGAGTGGTTCTCGAGAAATAGGCGTATCTCCGAAAGTCAATTTTTCACTCAATCGCAATTTTTTCGACTTACTACGCATGCGCTGCATTTAACTGGGTTCCTTCGGTAACAGACAAAAGCTGAAAATTGCTGGGTTCTTTGCATCGTTACCTTTTCTAACGTATCTTTGTAATGAAAGACTAAAGCCATCAATACACTGCTTTCAATTATAGAGAAAAATAACACAGATAGTGCGAGTGTTGAGTAAATAAAATGATTGCTCTATTGACGGCTTGTTTGTTTTTTGAAATCCTTGTGCACGTGCTGAATTGCATCAGCAAAAGCGCGCGCGAAAACTGTGTTCGGCACCTTAAAACATCTTAATTTACACAACAAAAGAAGTGAGGTCTGTATCGAAACAAGGTCACCCGCAGCCTTGTTGCCATTCAAAGGCCAGGTCACTGAACAGACAACTGTAAAATGGTGTACAGAGCGCATGCACATGACGTTCATGCATGGCAGCCATATTGGTGATCCAAAACAATGAGACAGAGGCCATGTTGGTGAACCAACCAATCCTGTGGGAGTTCAACTCTTTTCTTTTGTAAGCACTTTCTTTTGCTCCAATAATTTGCATGGCTGCTGGACACGAGAGTGGATACGTGTATGCTATATTGTGAAGAAACTTGAAAAAGGAATTCCAAGGCCTTAACAGGATTTCAAAGTCATCCATCCCTTCAGTACAGGTGAAATGCTTCACCAACTGAGGCTATGAACTGGGAGCAAGGTTAATTTTGAGTTTGGATATTCTCCACATCAAAGTGAAACTCATTTGTCAGAGAGAACTCTTAATTGAAGTTCCTTCCAATTTCTGGCTTTATGGCTCAGTTTCTGAAGCATGACACACATAACCCATGGTTACATGCATCTTAAACTTAACTCTAGAGACTAACAGACATTAGTATCACCCAACTAGTAGACTAATGCAAATACTGCATCTTAATTGGCTACGCTACTTGAAAACTATTAGTAATAGTCCTTGAATAGCGAAATTCGCTTGCATTTATTAACTAAATTATTGCCTTCTTCTATCCAGCTGGTTGGGTGATACCAAAACAATTAGACCCTTCACCCTCAAGGGCCATGCGTCAATAGCCCATTCAGCTTCGCCTCATGGGCTATTGACCTGTAGCCCTTGCAGGCTATGGGTCTAATTCTTAATTAATTTTGTAGCCACAGTTAATTAGCTAACTTATTGGCCAACTGATTGTGATATTTTTTCATACCCTGTTTACATAGCCACTAGCTCTTCCCTCATCCTTTTCGTCAGTTCTCTTGACAAAGGCTGCGTCGATATCCTCTAAGAGGATTATACTTTGCTGCAGTGCAACACTCATTAGGTGATTGAGGCGGTCATCTGACAGGCTTCTATCACTTAAGTTCATCACACAGATACTGTAGTCCAGCTCTCCTGCCAATGCTTGTCTGAAGGTTTAATGCATTGTACAAATGATTAAAGGGGCTCAGTCAAGGCATCTTGAGTTATTTTGAACATCGAAAAAATAACCGTTAAATTGAAGGAAACCTAAAAATAACACTTTATAAAGATAGAAAAACATCAAAGAGATAATAATAAACCATAAAGGAACAAGGATGGCTAAGGATGGAGAAGATTGACACGGATTGCAAACAACGAATTTGAAAAGTTTTGCTAAGCTTTTCAAACGTGACTGAGCCCCTTTAATATAAAGTGCTTATGAAGTAAACAATAATTGCTACTTATTTGGAAGACTTTTCAAAATGAAGAAAAAGGCACTTTCGTTTTTGGACTTTCATCTCTCATTTTATAGATATTTATATTTTTTTATTATGCAAATCAGCCCTTGCTGGTTTTCATGCAGCTCCTCCACCCTACATATATGTAGTGAAAAAAGTTATGATGAAAGGACCTTAGAGTAAAAAGTTGGGGCTTCATGTGTCCAACCACAATTTGTAGTGCACAGTCCATAGTCACTTATCTTGAAGTCCCTCATTATTTTAAATAAATATGGAATACTTACATAAAGCTACTTTTCCCACACCCCGGAGGACCATATAGTAAATATCCTCTCCTGTATGGAATTCCTACAAGGAATAAAGCAAGTAAATGAATACACAGCACACTAAACATAAAAACCTCATTTGGTCCATTCTTTGAAGTTTGCGGCTTTCCTTGTGTTTTCAGCCATTCTCTGACGACAGTTTGCTTTTGAGTGACATGACAGCAACTGATAGGCACCTGGTTATGAATTATACCACATAAGAGGTATCGAATGGTCCCATCCAATTTGAAAGTGCTCAGAAAATTTGGCCTTTGCTCAAATTGCTTGCAAAAATTAGAGGAGTGCTCGCTTGCTCGTGCTCGCAAAATGTTTGCAACTGCTCGCACTGGCTAGGATTTTTGTTAAAATTCCCTGCCATGTAGCGTAAACATAATTTGCATCTTTCTTATGGGAAACTTGGAAACATTGGGGAAACATGCGCGCATCATGACTGTTTCTGGAAAAATGCTTCCTCATTTTCTTCACGTTTAATGAACTGACTGGCCTGAGTTCAGTCCCAGGTAGTAGGGTAACCAGGTATCTGAAACTATGGAGGGAACCTACTTGCTTGTAAACAGGGTCTTAGAAAGCTTCAAATACCACTAAATGAAGTAATTTTGCAGCAAACGGCATATTAATTAAACAAGGCATAATTGGCTGTAAGCTACTGGGAATGGTTGAACTGTGACAAGGCCTTATCATGTTGCCTAGCTTTGCACCTGTTGTCCTGTTTTGAAAGTGTCAGCCAGATAATTTGGAGCAAAACAACGTTTTAATAAAAAGAGATACCAGCTGGAACAAAGTTTACGAAGTGCTCGCTGCTCACCATTTGTAATTTCTAAAGTGCTCACTGCTCGCATGAGAAAATTGATAATTGCTTGTGCTCGCAAAAATAAACGCACTGTTCGAATGCTCCCAAATGCTCGCAAAGACTATTTGATACCCCTCACATATAATCTGGCTGTTCAGATAAGCTTGTGGTTCAGTAGAGAAAAAACAATGTGGCACTAGGTTACCCTAGCTCAACCTGCCTTCATTGAGATCGCCTTTGTACTGGGATCAGGATTCCTATGTGAACCATTGAGGAACCTGGAATTGTTTATCACAAGGGGCTTGATTCTCACTAAGCAATCCATCATCCCAAGTTAAGTCTATCTTAACTTTAAAAAATGGCTCAAGGTGATTTGGGCTTGACATGTGCAAATACATAAGACAATAACACTGACTTCTTAATCAAGTGATCTATTGTCACTCGAGCAAGTCCGTACTTATATGGGAACCCCATCACGCTGCAATTTGTGTCTGACAGAAAACCTCTGCATTCTGACACCAGACAAATCTCACTTTTAAACAAAAGATCTGAACTTATAAGTTCTATGCAGCCAATCAGAAGCAGGATCGCTCCACACATCATCTATGAATCAGTTTAAATTTGGTTTCAACTGCTGCAAAACTTTTTAAGCACAAAACTTGAGTAACTGTAGTTTCTACAAGTATCCAAATTTGGATTTTTCTCTGCCTGTATTTGTTTCAAGCACTCCAACAATAGACCATTTTACAGTTCTCTGTTCAGTGACCTGGCCTTTGGATGGCAGCAAGGCTGGAGGTGACCTTACTTTGATACAGAACTTGATTTACACAACAAAAGCAGTGAGGTCTGTATCAAAACAAGGTCCAGCCCCTCTGTCATTCAAAGGTCACTGGTCAATGAGCAGACAACTGCGTGAAACCACTTCTTGTGCTTTTGCTTGAGTCGCTAGTGAAAACCAAGCTTAATATTAGTTTGATTTGTATGCAGTGAGATACCTCTGTCTATGTACCACTTGGTTGATGCAATAAATTCTTTAACATCAGCCAAGATTCTTTCAGATATACCATCATCTAAAATAACGGAGCCTAACGGTCTCTTGCGTCTTGGAAAACCAAACGGCCTCCAATCTGCTCCCATTGCTGTATACATCACAGTTTTTCCCTCCTGTTTCTCAAGTGCCATGCGTCTTGCCTCGCTTAAGATATCAAAAAAGAGTTGTTTGTTCGTGGCAAGTGCTGTCAGAGTTACAGTTTCCCACGGTGCACCCGTGGTCAGATCAACCATTTTCTCTCGCGATCTCTCAACGCGCACATAGCTGTTTTTATACTTGAAAAAATGCAATCCTGGGCTTGGAGAGAAATCAAAGCGTGTGCTCACTTTGCCAGTTTCGTGTTGTTGATAGGTTGTCTCTACACTGAGATGTTGAGCTCTCTGACCCTGAGCAGCGATCCATTGTAAAATCCAGTGATAGCTCTTGTCTTTGCTCGGAACTTCAAGTGTGATGATGGCATATCGACGAAAAGCAGTGAAAGCGAACTGGCCTCCTTTCTTCAACGCTGCAAGTCCGGCACCAACACCAACTAAGCCAAATCCAGCTGAAAAGTACGGATTGTTCCCCAGGGAAGCAATCAGCTCGGAGAAAGGCATTAGTCAGGCCGCGATTTGAGTTTTCTGAACGAACATTACAAATATACCGATGCCATGTGCAAATCCCACTGAGCCCTCAGTGCAAGAACACGCGGTTTGCAGTCTTCATGGATCTTGAGTCTATGTATCCTAAATGAGGTGTACACATTCTCGACCCCAGAGCTCTTGTCTTTTATCACGTGACTGCGCAAAAGAGAAGAGCTCTGGGGTCGAGAATGAGGTGTACATCTCTCTTTGTCACGCAACTTCGTTGCGTGACTGTAAAGGGCTACAACTGTGCCTGTGGACCATTATATGCACAGCGTCGCTATAGAGGAGCAGGTACAGTTTAGTAAAATTTTCGTCGAAACACTCATTAAGTTCCGAATTTTATTAAGAAATCAAAAACAGCACTAGTATAATCTAAAGGTTGTTAATATCGTGACGCGTAAAGCTAGGCACGCACTAGGAGACTAGTCGCCGGGACTTATCGCAGGGACTCATCCCTTAGTTTGTACACACTAGAAAATTGACTGACTCGTGGGACCATTGGTCCCTGCGACTAGTCCCAGAAATCAAACCAGCTTAATCCGTGGGACTAGTCACAGGGACCAAAAATGTGGTCCCTGCGACTAGAATCTCGATGCAAAATACGAGTACACGCTAGGGGACTGGTCCCCGAAGCAAGTCCCTGCGACAAGTCCCTGCGACTATTCCCCTAGTTAAAGCTGCTTGGAAACGCATCAGCTTGCACTGCCGGGGCTTGCTTGAGAATGTACGCAAGGAGCTTAGCATTATATTGTCTTCTCGGGCGTCCACTTTCCACGTTCCCATGTCTCCCTCGTACGATCGGGTTGATATAAACGTCCCTGAGAAGAACCACGGCGGGCATGAAGCCCCCTTCCCCGGAGTGCTCTTCGTCCTTTTTTTTTTTTTTTACCTTTACCTTTTTTATATTTTTTTAGTAGTTCTTCAGGAGTTCAGAAAGCTCAGCCTGAAAACATCCCACAGCTGGAGCTTTTTCTCAGTATAGAGAAGAAAGTTACTGTTGCGAGCTGCATGCTTTAATTTAGAATTGCTCGGAGACGCCATGGTGGTGCCCATCCGCATGGGCACCAATATGCATATGGCGGCCGAAAACCAACAGAATAATCTGAGTTTTGCTACAAAAGCGTGAATTTAACTCTCGAGGAACTCAAAAACATTAAAATAATCCTTTTTCCAAGCAAGAACTGTTCAGATAGCCAAATTACCCGAGATAAGTCACTTTTTTAACCAACATGACAGCTCTCTCGGGGTTACCCTCTCTCGGTCGTCATGTAAATGCCGCGTCGCGCAAAAGCTTAAAAATTCAAACGTAATAATTTTTGTAAGGACCACCGTGACAAAACAGAAGTACCGGATCCTCTCGTTGTAGAGGATCTAATCGGCGATAAGTTGAATAATAGACGAAAATTAGCAAGGCTGATTAAACAGCATAGGGATATATTTTTCAATATTTCGGAAGGCACGGCCTTCCTTCCTCAGGGTGTTACAGAGAATGACTCCAGTTTCAAACGTTACAAATTTAAAAATTCAAGCGCAGTCTATCACAAAACCAAGAACCCATTTGGAGCGAAAATTTCTTTGAATAGTAGTTTTGAACTGCTCTTATACATCGAAAAAAAGTAAAATTTCAGGAGGATCAATAATTTTGTAGTTTGAATTTTAGTGACGTCATGTGAAAACACCCGTTATTAGTTCCCAGTAAGGGCTCCCCGGGCACATCTTCTTTTCAAAATTTTGCACCCGTCCTTCTCAATGGGATTCTCCTTACCCCAAGGATGAATGAAACCTTGCAGCGGGTCCTTGCTACAGTATTTCCTCTGCGAGAGTAATTTACTTGACGTCCACACGCGTGCAAATGCTTCCGGAAGTGACTTTGCAGTGCTAGTGGTACATGTGACGAGTGACAAGAGTATAACGCAATCATCAAAATACCCAAAAATATTACATATTTTTACAGTTGACGAGCCGAACGGTGAGCTATTTCACCAATAAAAACCCGCTAATAAGATAATTTTTTTTTCTCCAGACATTGATTATAGATTTCAACCACATGCAATGATGTCTGCCTTTCCGCAAAGGATACAATACTTGTGACTGTACTGGTAGGAATTCTCAGCTGTGGATTTGTTAAGATAACCCGATACCCCGATAATGACTTTATTTTGTAACTAAACACCGTCCTTTAGGTCCTCCATCAAAACAATGCCCCTCAGTTAAAAAACCTTCTGTTCAGAGGGGAATTTTTCCGCCTCGCTGCTGGCATGAAGAAAGAACTTGGTCACAACGTTCCTCGGCAATCACAGTCCATCACTTCTTCACATTTCTTAATCTCGTTGTCTTGATTATCTCTGTCACTTCTCTGTCCTTTCACGTGTACATTCTTCGCAAGGAAATCGAGATTGTGAAAGATGACATACGTCCCCTGGTGGCGGAGAACGAGAAAATTGCTTCACGGCTTTATGAGGACTATTTTGACAGATCCCGAGAAGCTCGTCAAATAGAGCCCGGTCCAGACGAGTTTGAAGGTACCATTGATCCCGAAGAACCGACTGACGGCGAAATAACACCTGAAGTTAGCCCGGAACAACATGAGGTTACAACCAGAGCAACTAGGCTTAACTGCAGTATGGTACGCATCTTCATTCATATTATCTGTATTATTAGTAACTTGTAAAATACAACATCAATATACTGTACAGCTCGGTTTATAGTACATGTACATCAAAGAAAATCACGAAGACGGGTCATGAACGTTTTAGGCAGAAGGTTTGTTTTTTACGCTTTCTTTAAAATTGTTATAAGACGTCTCAACTCCATTGCATAACTGCTGCTGGCTTCAAGCAGTCCTACCTGTCACGCCACAGATTCCCCTCCCCCCCCCCCCACCCTTCTGTTGAAGACACATAGCTAATAATAGCTAAAATAATGAA
>JAHPZR010047240.1:0-10474 GCA_019787425.1 Platygyra sinensis | reverse complement strand
TTAATTGAACTTCCTCCAAATGTCTGGCTTTATGGATCAGTTTGTGAAGCATGATACACATAACCCATGGTTACATGTATTTTAAACTTACATGTAACTTTAGAGACTAACTGACATAAGTATCACCCAACTAGTGGACTAATGCAAATCCTAATTGGCTACGCTACTTAAAAACTATTAGTAATAGTCCTTGAGTAGCAAAATTTGCTGGCATTTGCAAACTTTATTATTGCCTTCTCTGTCCAGCTAGTTGGGTGATACTAAAACAATTAGACCCTTCATCCCCAATGGCAATGGGTCAATAGCCCATTCAGCTTTGCCTCATGAGCTTACCCATAGCCCTTGCAGGCTACAGGTCTAATTGTTAATTATTATAGTACAATTAACTAGCTAACTTATTGGCTGACTGATTGCAATATTTTTTCATACCCTGTTTACATAGCCACTGGCTCTTCCCTCATCCTTTTCGTCAGTTCTCTTGACAAAGGCTGCGTCGATATCCTCTAAGAGGATTATACTTTGCTGTGGTGCAACACTCATTAGGTGATTGAGACGGTCATCTGACAGGCTTCGATCACTTAAGTTCATCACACAGATACTGTAGTCCAGTTCTCCTGCCAATGCTTGTCTGAAGGTTTAATGCATTATACAAATGATTAATATAAAGTGCTTATGAAGTTATTTGGAAGACTTTTCAAAATTGAAGAAAAAGGCACTTTCGCTTTTGGAATGTCATCTCTCCTTTTATAGATATTTTTATATACCGGTAATAACCAAATCAATGCGCACGCTCTGATTGGTCAATCAGCTATGGTTTATTGTGCCGGTAACCCCATGAAAAATTGCGCGTCCTCTGAATTATTATATAAAAGCAATAGGCCACAAGTTTCTATGGTTTATAGGCTGATAAACCACTTGGGATGTTGGTAGAACAATCAAAGAATTCGTAAGTCACTCACCTGCGGCTCGTGATTTACAAATTCTTCTTGTGTTCTATCAACATCCCCTGTGGTTTTATCAGCCTATTGTGGTCTATTTCTTAATGTTTTTGTATTATGCAAATCAGCCCTTGCTGGTTTTCATTCACGTCCTCCACCCTACATACATGAAGTCAAAAAAGTTAAGATGAAAAGACCTTACAGTAAAACGTTGGGGCTTCATAAGTCCAACCACAATTTGTAGTGCACAGTCCATAGTCACTATATCTTGAAGTCCCTCATTATTTTTAATAAATATGGAATACTTACATAAAGCTACTTTTCCCACATCCCGGAGGACCATACAGTAAATATCCTCTCCTGTATGGAATTCCTACAAGGAATAAACCAAGTAAATGAATACATAGGACACTAACCATAGAAACCTCATTTGGTCCATTCTTTGAAGTTTGCGGCTTTCCTTGTGTTTTCAGCAACTCTCTGACAACAGTTTGCTTTTGAGTGGCATGACATGACATGACAGCAACTGATAGGCACCTGGTTATGAATTATACCACATAAGAGGTATCGAATGGTCCCATCCAATTTGAAAGTGCTCAGAAAATTTGGCCTTTGCTCAAATTGCTGAGAAAATTAGAGGGGTGCTCGCTTGCTCGTGCTCGCAAAATGTTTGCAACTGCTCGCACTGACTAGGATTTTTAATAAAATTCCCTGCCATGTAGCGTAAACATAATTTGCATCTTTCTTATGGGAAACTTGGAAACATTGGGGAAACATGCGCGCATCATGACTGTTTCTGGAAAAATGCTTCCTCATTTTCTTCACGTTTAATGAACTGACCGGCCTGAGTTCAGTCCCAGGTAGTAGGGTAACCAGGTATCCGAAACTATGGAGGGAACCTACTTGCTTGTAAACAGGGTCTTAGAAAGCTTCAAATACCACTAAATGAAGTAATTTTGGAGCAAACGGCATATTAATTAAACAAGGCATAATTGGCTGTAAGCTTCTGGGAATGGTTGAACTGTGACAAGGCCTTATCATGTTGCCTAGCTTTGCACCTGTTGTCCTGTTTTGAAAGTGTCAGCCAGATAATTTGGAGCAAAACAACGTTTTAATAAAGAGAGATACCAGCTGGAACAAAGTTGACGAAGTGCTCACCATTTGTAATTTCTAAAGTGCTCACTGCTCGCATGAGAAAATTAATAATTGCCTGTGCTCGCAAAAATAAACGCACTGTTCGAATGCTCCCAAATGCTCTCAAAGACTATTCGATACCCCTCACATATAATCTGGCTGTTCAGATAAGCTTGTGGTTCAGTAGAGAAAAAACAATGTGGCACTAGGTTACCCTAGCTCAACCTGCCTTCATTGAGATCGCCTTTGTACTGGGATCAGGATTCCTATGTGAACCATTGAGGAACCTGGAATTGTTTATCACAAGGGGCTTGATTCTCACCAAGCAATCCATCATCCCAAGTTAAGTCTATCTTAACTTAAAAAAAAAATGACTCAAGGTGATTTGGGCTTGACATGTGCAAATACATATGTAAGACAATAACACTGACTTCTTAATCAAGTGATCTATTGTCACTCGAGCAAGTCCGTACTTATATGGGAACCCCATCACGCTGCAATTTGTGTCTGACAGAAAACCTCTGCATTCTGCCAACAGACAAATCTCGCTTTTAAACAAAAGATCTGAACTTATAAGTTCTATCCAGCCAATCAGAAGCAGGATCGCTCCACACATCATCTATGAATCAGTTTAAATTTGGTTTCAACTGCTGCAAAACTTTTTAAGCACAAAACTTGAGTAACTGTAGTTTCTACATGTATCCAAATTTGGATCTTTCTCTGCCTGTATTTGTTTCAAGCACTCCAACAATAGACCATTTTACAGTTCTCTGTTCGGTTACCTGGCCTTTGGATGGCATCAAGGCTGGAGGTGACCTTCCTTTGATACAGACCTCTTTGCTTTTGTCATGTAAATGTACCTAGTTAGCATTGGAACTTGATTTACACAACAAAAGCAGTGAGGTCTGTATCAAAACAAGGTCATCTGCAGCCCCTCTGCCATTCAAAGGCCAGGTCAATGAGCAGACAACTGCGTGAAACCACTTCTTGTGCTTTTGCTTGAGTCGCTAGTGAAAACCAAGCTTAATATTAGTTTGATTTGTATGCAGTGAGATACCTCTGTCTATGTACCACTTGGTTGATGCAATAAATTCTTTAACATCGGCCAAGATTCTTTCAGATATACCATCATCCAAAATAACGGAGCCTAAAGGTCTCTTGCGTCTTGGAAAACCAAACGGCCTCCAATCTGCTCCCATGGCTGTATACATAACAGTTTTTCCCTCCTGTTTCTCAAGTGCCATGCGTCTTGCCTCACTTAGGATATCAAAAAAGAGTTGTTTGTTCGTGGCAAGTGCTGTCAGAGTTACAGTTTCCCACGGTGCACCCGTGGTGAGATCCACCATTTTCTCTCGCGATCTCTCAACGCGCACAAAGCTGTTTTTATACTTGAAAAAATGCAATCCTGGGCTTGGAGAGAAATCAAAACGTGTGCTCACTTTGCCAGTTTCGTGTTGTTGATAGGTCGTCTCTACACTGAGATGTTGAGCTCTCTGACCCTGAGCAGCGATCCATTGTAAAATCCAGTGATAGCTCTTGTCTTTGCTCGGAACTTCAAGTGTGATGATGGCATATCGACGAAAAGCAGTGAAAGCGAACTGGCCTCCTTTCTTCAACGCTGCAAGTCCGGCACCCACACCAACTAAGCCAAATCCAGCTGAAAAGTACGGATTGTTCCCCAGGGAAGCAATCAGCTCGGAGAAAGGCATTAGTCAGGCCGCGATTTGAGTTTTCTGAACGAACATTACAAATATACCGAAATTCACTTCCAGTGCTGCCATGTGCAAATTCCACTGAGCCCTCAGTGCAAGAACACGCGGTAGTCTTCATGGATCTTGAGGCTATGTATCCTAAATGAGGTGTACATCTCTCTTTGTCACGCAACTTCGTTGCGTGACTGTAAAGGGCTACAACTGTGCCTGTGGACCATTATATGCACAGCGTCGCTAGTCGGGAGGAGCAGGAACAGTTTAGTAAAATTTTCGTCGAACCACTCATTAAGTTCAGAATTTTATTAAGAAATCAAAAACAGCACTAGTAATCCAAAGGTTGTTAATATCGTGACGCGTAAAGCTGCTTGGAAACGCATAAGCTTGCACTGCCGTGGCTTGCTTGAAAATGCGCGCAAGAAGCTAGAAATATATTGTCTTCTCGGGCATCCTCTTTCCACGTTCCCAAGTCTCCCTTGTACGACTGGGTTGATATAAATGTCCCTGAGAAGAACCCTGCGGGCATGAAGCCCCCTTCCCCGGAGCGCTCTTCGTACTTTTTAGGGGTCAAAAAAGCTGTTTTGGTAGCTCTTCAGGAGTTCAGAAAGCTCAGCCTGAAAACGTCCAACTGCTGGAGTTTTTTCTCAGTATAGATAAAAAAACGTTACTGTTGCATGCTGCATGCTTTGATTTAGAATTGCTGGTTTTCAGTGGCACGCCAGTCAGAACAGATCAAAATAAAAATCAAAACCGTTCAATAGATAAAGTCCAGCATGAGAAAAGAAACAAGATTCAGGTCACAGCGATTTTTCTTATGGAAGAAATGCGGAGAAACCTTTAAACCAAATTTATAGAGATTTGTACGGAGACGCCATGCTATGCTGGTGCCCATCCACACAGTGCACATGGGCACCAACAAGGCGGCCGAAAACCAACAGAAACATCTGTCACTGAGTTTTGCTACAAAAGCGTGAATTTATCTCTCGAGGAACTCAAAAACATTAAAATAATCCTTTTTCTATGCAAGAACTGTTCAGATAGCCAAATTACCCGAGATAAGTCACTTTTTTAACCAACATGACAGCTCTCTCGGGGTTACCCTCTCTCGGTCGTCATGTAAATGCCGCGTCGCGCAAAAGCTTAAAATTCAAACGTAGTAATTTTTGCTGAGGACCACCGTGACAAAACAGAAGTACCGGATCTTCTCGTTGTAGAGGATCTAATCAGCGATAAGTTGAATAATAGACGAAAATTAACAAGGCTGATTAAACAGTATAGGGATATATTTTCCAATATTTCGGAAGACACGGCCTTCCTTCTTCAGGGTGTTACAGAGAATGACTCTAGTTTTAAGGTTACAAATTTAAAAATCCAAGCGCAGTCTATCACAAAACCAAGAACCCATTTGGAGCGAAAATTTCTTTGAATAGTAGTTTTGAACTGCTCTTATACATCGCGAAAATAAAATTTCAGGAGGATCAATAGTTTTGTAGTTTGAATATTTAGTGACGTCATGTGAAAACACCCGTTATTAGTTCCCAGTAAGGGCTCCCCGGGCACATCTTAGGAGTTCTTTTCAAAATTTTCGCACGCGTCCTTCTCAATGCGATTCTCCTTACCCCAAGGATGAATGAAACCTTGCAGCGGGTCCTTGCTACAGTAGTTCTCTGCGAGAGTAATTTACTTGACGTCTACAGGCATGCAAATGCTTCCGGAAGTGACTTTGCAGTGCTAGTGGCAGACAGAGTCCTACACGCGACGAGTGACAAGAGTATAACGCAATCATCAAAATACCCAAAAATATCACATATTTTTACAGTTGACGAGCCAAACGTTGAGCTATTTCACCAATAAAAACCCGCTAATAGGATAATTCTTTTTCTCCAGACATTGATTATACGGATTTCAACCACATGCAATGATGTCTGCCTTTCCGCAAAGGATACAATACTTGTACTTTGTGACTGTACTGGTAGGAATTCTCAGCTGTGGATTTGTTAAGATAACCCGATAACCCGATAATGACTTTATTTTGTAACTAAACACCGTCCTTTAGGTCCTCCATCAAAACAATGCCCCTCAGTTAAAAAACCTTCTGTTCAGAGGGGAATTTTTCCTCCTCGCTGCTGGCATGAAGAAAGAACTTGGTCACAACGTTCCTCGGGCAATCACAGCCCATCACTTCTTCACATTTCTTAATTTCGTTGTCTTGATTATCTCTGTCACTTCTCTGTCCTTTCACGTGTATATTCTTCGCAAGGAAATCGAGATTGTGAAAGATGACATACGTCCCCTGGTGGCGGAGAACGAGAAAATTGCTTCACGGCTTTATGAGGACTATTTTGACAGATCCCGAGAAGCTCGTCAAATAGAGCCCGGTCCAGACGAGTTTGAAGGTACCATTGATCCCGAAGAACCGACTGATGGCGAAATAACACCTGAAGTAAGCCCGGAACAACATGAGGCTACAACCAGAGCAACTAGGCTTAACTGCAGTATGGTACGCACCTTCATTCATATTATTAGTAACTTGTAAAATACACTGACATCAATATACTGTACAGCTAGGTTTATATAAAGTTAAAATACGTACATGTACATCAAAGAAAATCACGAAGACGGGTCATGAACGTTTCAGGCAGAAGGTTTGGGTTTTTTTTACGCTTTCTTTAAAATTGTTATAAGACGTCTCAACGCCATTTGCATAACTGCTGCTGGCTCAAGCAGTCCTCCCTGTCGCGTCCACAGATCCCCTCCTCCCCCCCCCCCCCCCCCTTCTGTTGGCAACACATAGCTAATAATAGCTAAAATAATGAAATCCACACTTTATCCATGGTTCTTTCACGGAGCTGTGCAAATTACAACAAACTATGATAAATCATATTGGATATAACGATCTAAATACAATAACGTTATTTAAAGGGCTTTGACAATAATTGACCAGGATAAATATTATGGCTTGGTAATTTCATGTGGCAGATGAGCCAAGGGCAAAAGTCGGTTGACATCAGTAAGTAAAATAATAATCAAACAATTTGCCATTTACTTTTGTTGATAATCAGTATTGAACTACTCGATAGGTACACAAGATAGGTACACAAGAAAGGTATATAACATTCGGAATGGTCACTTACGTGAAATAATTCAGTGGGCAGTTATAAAAATAGATAGCATCGCCCCAGCGCGCATACCCAGTTGAATAAATCAGTTTTTTCCATGGCCGGTTCCTCTGTCCTTCCTGGAGGACAGCAAGGGAACTGAACAGTCCGAACTAAACTGTCACTTCATTATACATGTACTAGGAATTCCATCAAAAGAAAGCCGAGTAAAAATTATGCTTCAATGATAAATTATCATAATTAGAAAAATTGTGTATTAAAGGGAGAAGGATAGAAACAAGGTGCACAGTGAAGAATGGAAGGAAAACCTCCCACCCCACCCCATAGAAAATGTATTATCATTTTAAATAGACTTTTCTCCAGTTGACTGATCATCAAGGATTTTAGTGTTTCTGTGAATTTTATCTCCTTCCTTTTTTTAGGATGCCGCAGGGAACAATATTTGTATCGTAGGTAAGTGTTAGCACAAAATGCACAGAATTATGTGGCTAAGTGCTGTCTTGCACCGACAGCGAGCCATAGATCGCGGATCCGTCTTGGCCTAGAGAGATTCACTGACATTGTAATTTAGCCTGAGTATCTAGAATTTTTTTTTTTTTTTTCAATCTGGCTCCTTGTTTTCTTGGGAAGGAGACAGGGAGGTATACTGAAGGACAAACACGCGGGGAAATAATAGGGAGCTTAAGCATGCGCGTTTTTGAGAAGCGAACGGCAACCGGAAGAGAACATTTCGCGTGCTAGGAACGTATTGTCTCCCAGATTTTTATACTACTCATCTCTGATGGAGAAAAGATACTTATCAATGTGAATGTGGTTCTGCGAGGGCAAGTTCAAAGTGAAAATAGCTCACTTCCGCTTGCCGTCCGCGTCTCAAAAACGCGCGTGCTTGAGCTCCTTATTTTGTTTCGGTAAGGGCCAGAGCTAGTTCAAAATTTGGAAAGTTATAGGTGCTAATAAATTCAATTTTTAATAAACATCAATGGCCATGGTGTCTGGTATGGATTATTTGAGCTTGGTTAATTCTCAACTTTCCGTCTGCTTCAGCTTATTTATCCCACCCCCTTTCTCCTACGCACCCCCTACCACCCACCGTCTTTCCCCTTTCTGAAGCAAAGAAACGATGTTTTATTAGTATGGCGAGGAAACAACCAGCACCATCATTACCGTCGTCGTCATCGTTATCATTATCCCAAGACATCGTACCAGAAGATATCAAAGGAATTACGTCTCTCAGTAATTGGTGTTGTTTCTGTCTTTGTACTGTAGTTAATGGCAGTCTACTGCGGAGTCCTTTTGCTCGTCAGGAGATGCAAGGATTCATTGAGTCCTATATAAACGAAACGTATTGTAAGTGAAATTTTATTCCTTTAAACTGTTACTTGGCTAAATTGATGGAGGCCTTTTGGGGAGACTGTAGGGGAAAGAGTTTAATATTTGGGGAGCTATAAGTCCCAAAACATTTAATTGTTTGGCTGTTTAGCGTAAGCTATAGTGTTTGGTATTGGTTGTTTCTTTAAATATGGTTTTGACGCCTTTTTCATGTCTTTTTTCCTTTGCCTGACGTGTCGATGCAGCGAAATCTTTCCTTCCGAAACCACCAACAGCATTGGTATCATCTTCATCATCATCATCATCATCATCATCATCATCATCATCATCATCATCATCATCATCGTCATTGTCATCACCATCATCATAATAATAATTAACATTTACATCGCGCAAATTCCATGTGAATATCATCAAATGCGCATAACAAACAAACATGATACAAATTAAACATAATAAGGTAAGAATCCCAACTGGCGGGAGGCTACCAGTTGGCTATTTACAAGGCGTAGAGGAGTTGAATTCGGGGCCACCGAAGACAAATCCACCTAGTGGCAGGGAGGAGGATTTGAACCCGGGACCTCCGGATTACAAGTCCAGCGCCCTACCACTAGGCCACGCTCGCCTCCTCCACACCATCATCATCATCATCATCATCATCATCATCGTTAAAGCGTACAAAGCATCGCCAGATGTCACGCCACACGACGTAATATCCAAGAAGGACTGGTTTTTTAGTAATTGTTGTTGTTTCTGTCTTTGTAATGTAGTCGGTGGAAGTCTTCTTGCAAGCCCTTTTGCTCGTCTGGAGATACAAGGATTCGTTGACTCCTACATCAACAAAACGTATGGTGAGTGAAGTGTCATGCGTTCAACGTCGTAAATGGATTTTTCAGGGGAAAGTTAAGTGCGAGGTCGGTATTTGGAAAGCCATAAGTCTCAATGAATTTAAAATTGTTTGGTAATCCTTAATTAATTATGATGTTTATTTTGGTTTGTTTCTTTGGAGAGAGTGATGGGTTCCTGGAGTAGGTTTATTTGCACTATCCCGTTTTATTGTTGTTGTTGTTGTTGTTGTTGTTTTTTCTCTTGACTAATCCTTCCTTTCCCCCACCCCCTCAAAGTGTTTACTCTTTTTCTTTGGAAACCACCAGCATTTAACGCCGTGCGTAAACCTGCAATGGACTAACATCTTATCCGGGAGAGGGGGATGCAGGGGCGGATCTAGGGGGAGGGTGCAGGGGGTGCGCACCCCCCCCCCCCCCCTAGATGAAGCCTTCCTTTTCGTATTCGCTTTTAAAATTTCTTTATCGCACCGCGTACCGGTCAGTGACGCCATTTCTTAGAGGTGCACCCCCTCCTATGGAAAATCCTGAATCCGCCCCTGGGATGGAAATAGTCCTAGTCGCATCATGCTACATATTCCGGGATAAGCTGTAGGGGCCTCTGTTCTGACGCAGCTGACTTTATCTTTACCTTCAGTGGTGAATGGAAGTCTACTAGGAAGTCCTGCTGCGCGCCAGGAGATACAAGGATTTGTTGACTCTTACGTCAACGGGACGTATGGTACGTAAACAATCATGTCATCACTATTGACTGAATAATATCAATGTCAAGAACGCTAAATTTGAATTTATTTATCATGATCGCTCCGTTATCAACTTTCAGGACTTGGGCTAGCTCAACTGACCGGAAAAGCACTGAACGACACAATCCGAAGTTTCATTAATGATCACGCCATCAGTTCTTTTGGTGAGTCATTGATAGACTATGAGTAGTCCCTATTTCGCTCAGTCGGTCTTGCCGTAACCGTAAATAAACCGCGAAACAAAACTAGCCGAGGGAAATCCTGGAAGCGAGAAGCGCTCGCTTTCATCCCCAGCATTTGGCGAGGTCACTTTTTTCCTTGCGGTTTTCTTTCGCGTCACACATGACGGACTAAGCGAAAAACGCTATACCCGCAGTCTGAGTTGTGGACTAATACGATGACCTTCCCAACTTACAAGAACCGCTCTTTTGTATTTGCAAAAGAATTACGACACACGATAACAGTTCTGGCAAAGTTAACATAATGAAATACTATTTCTGATTGACTATGCAATTGCTTGATTGCAAAGCCTTTTTTTGCAAGTTAGTTGTACCTCGGCATCCGTGTTTCCCTTTCTTTCCCTCTGTGGTGATAGTGCTGTGGCCCCATGCTTAGTGCACTCGAATCTGGATCGAGCTGTCTGGGTTCGAGCACTGG
>JAHPZR010047239.1:7500-15000 GCA_019787425.1 Platygyra sinensis | reverse complement strand
GGTGCATTGTTCCTATGTTCCTGCCTCCCAGTGATTCTTGGCACTAAGACTGTAGCGCCAATCTTGGTAGCCAGTCTAGATGCGTCTTCAAACCATTCATGACATTCCTCTTCTATGTTTGACCTCGCCCTGGCAACTGCTTTAATAGTGTCGTCAATCATAGAACACGCTTGGAAGACATCTTGGTCTTTCTTCTGAAGCTTAGCTGTAATGTAATAGGTTGGATTGTTCCAAGGCTATTCTTTATGATCAAAATGGTGAAAATAAATCCGAACGTCTTCCAATTTGCCAGAAGACCTTGTGCCTTGGTTTTAGTCTCCCTGACCCACGTAAACGATAACGAGGAATGAAATGACGATGCGACGCATGATCAAGCTTATGCAAACGTACAGCTGTACTCGTAAAGTTCGTAGAAAGTCTCGTAACATTCATGCTTTTCCATCCATCGTGTTTTGCATAAGCCTTTTAGCTTATCCTCTCTGGAAGTGGAACCACACTTCTCTAAAACTTGTTCTAGAAATCGCTGTCTTTAGGTGAAGAATGACAGAAAAGGAAAGTTTCATTAATTCAAGGTTTAAATGTTTCTGACTGAAATTAACCTGCATGCAGCTGCAACACTGAGATTCAAAACGTGACTGTTGCAATGAGTGTACAATGCCATCGGTGCTAATCACCTTATTCTTCCTTACACACCACATGCTTCTGAGGACATGACACTGGCACCATCATAGGGCCTGTCCTCGATGTTATTCTCGGTCAAACTTGACAAAATATCGTTTGCTATGCTCTCACCAGTCATTTCGTCTAGGTAGGCAAAGTCAAAAAATACTTCTTTGATTTTAGGTGAAACGTCGTTGTTTAGATCTAAAAACCTAAGGCAAACACTTAATATTTCTTGATTTGCGTATTTTTCTGTTACCTTATCGCTTATAATTGAGAAAATAGCGTCTTCCGTCTGAATCGGCTGTGTAACTTTCGCCCGAATATACTCTCCAGTGATGCGAATGGCTTCCTCTTGTACAGCTTTTGAGGTGCTGGTACTTCTAAACCATAGTAACTAACATTTCTCAGGAAATGGAATAAAAAGCATAAAACAACTTACCGCTTTCAAATTCCATGGCTTCAGCTTCAGCTTCTTCACCGTTAACTGTTTCATTTTCAATTTCACTGGATTTGGACTGGTTTGATAACGAACGTGGTTTTATTTGGCTGAGGTGTGTCGCCATAATTGTCGACCAGCTGAGAAGCAGAAGATGGGCCACGTGTTTCTCAATCTGTGAACGCCGGTCCGCCGTTGGCGCGGGAAATACTGCTTTGCGTGAGCAGGGCGAACAAGATTATAAGAGGACACCCCAAAACAATTACATTTTTTGAATATCCCTGGAATTTAAATTAGTGGAAAAAATGTCCACGCGCACTTCATGTCGTGGCAATCAGAAAAATTTCACTTTTTCTTCCTATCATACTTATTTTATCTGCCTAAATTCCATGAATAAGTTGTGAATTTTTTTACCATTTAACGTTATTGGCACGGAGTTTTTAAGTCCAAGTGCTCGCATTTTTAAAAAGCAGGGAAAAATGTTTTTAAGTATCAATTTTCAATTGCAAACCATTTTTCACTATTTAATTCTTAACCCTGAAGCAAATTTAAGGATTTGTTGTCTTTCTAGATTCTCGATATACAGGACTTGATGACGAGGACAACACATAGCTCAAGACATTGAGGGCTTGCCATTTCTGGGAAAGCGGTTGTTGAAAGGTATGATAGCGATGCAGATGTTTTTAATTGTGTAACTTAATGATGCTGAGATGCTGATTAAATTCAAAGCTTGATATGTTTTAAACACTAACTTCATCTGCATAAAAATTCTTTTCTGAGAAACGTTTTTTTAGTCAAGCTTTCACAAGCTTACTCCACGGTTTGTGGGAAGTTTTGATTGTTACTCGGCTTTATATTAGATGTGCCATTTCGCGCATAGTAAAACGGTTTGGTAAAACATACCGGGGCCTTTTCCATTCGACTTAAAATTCCGGTTTATATTCCCGGAAATTCTTATTGGCGAAAGGAACAGCATTTCCCACAATTTCTGCAAAAGAGGTCAAAGTAGCGAGTTATGTACCAAAATTTTGTAAAACTTAACTTCTTAACATGTTTTCACTCCCTGAACTGATTTTAAGGAATTTCTTCCGAAACTTTCCAAGGAAAATCTCTTGCGATTTACCTCGTTTGAAAAGTACCGGAATTTCTGGTTGAATGGAAAGTGCCTCTGGTGTACACATGTCTTGAATATTGAGTACAAATTTATTTGGGGTGGAGAAGCGGAATAATGCAATGATCTGTACAAGACCAGAGCAACGTTTTAGAAGGTGTGTCAGTTCCTGTTAAAAGTTTGAATATTTCTTTCTTTTGCATGTAAAAATGATGGTGGATCATACAAACAGAAAGGCAGAAAGTCTTCAGACAGCAATAAACAGGTCGGATAGATTAGATAGCTTGAGATAGCAAAAATATGAGTGCGTGACGTTACGAGAGATCATGTGCGTGACTGTCTGAAGGATTGTGAACTGAAAGATCGAGTGTTACATGTAAAAATCAAATTATTTGTTACTGTACGAAAGGTAGCAAGCGGAAAGATGCAGTTATTGTACTTATTGTTAGTGTTTGTTCGCACCAAAATACCTGTAAAAACCCTTCACAAATATTTACAAATTATCATCTCTTGATTGACAGCCAACAGTTCTAGTCCTTTGGTGCAGTTGAATTTAGCTTTAGCCTGGAACCGAATTGATGTGGCGAAAAGTGAGATCTTCACCGAGGAGAGACACTGGACGGTTGGTCGCTTTATTTAGTTTCAAAACTAAATTAACTCCAGGACTCTGTGCATACCTCATCCTTGATTAGTTTCCATCTCATCATGCTCATATACCTTAATTAACCAATACCATTCTGGGTTTGCCAAACTGAACGCAGCAAATCGTGTGAAAGGCCAGGCACGAAACACTCTCCGTTTTTGCTACTTTCGTGTTGGCGTCGCTGCGTTTTCAGAGAAAACCAATCGAAATCTCTCGCATTCTACATTTACAGTATTGCAGTCTTATCAAAGGCGGACAGTTAAACGTTAATTAAAAAGAGTTTCTGATTTCTCTCAGAGGGTTTTTTTGCGGAGAAGGCTTGTTACTACACTGTTCACTTTTTACTCGTTCAGAAAATACCTTTTCTTACCAGCCCTTAACGTTACTGATCGCTTTGTTATGTTCATAGACCAAGGGCCTTTCCGATCCAATGCTGGCTGCTTTACTGGACGACAAGACAGGTTTTGTGGAACTATTCTTGCAGAATGGACTTAGCCTGAGAGAGTTCCTTACTCCGCAAATCCTCTGTCAGTTATATAGTGGGGTAAGTTCCATAACACCCGCCTCTTCATACATCACACGGAACAAAAAAGCGCAAAAAGCTTTGGTTACTTAAAATCTCAGACCTATGCAGACCTTCTTTGGGCTCGTCATGCAAAGAGAGGATGATTGCGTTACGAAACCAAAGAATGGCTGCGTATGAGGTTATGATTACTTTCAGTCCAAGGAAAACTTTTCAAGCTTTCAGTTACTACCAGCCCGAAAGGATCTATTCAGTTTTAGTATACATGTAAATCTACAACGTGAAACCTTGCAGCGGTCCTCTCGTAAAAATTATCAATTTACTTTCGGCATGTAAGGCTAGCTCACTAACTTACGAAAACGTTTGCCAGGTTCTTAACTACCTTTTTACAAATAACAATTCGCGTGCATGAACACGTATTTTTCTTAGGGGTACCGACTGAACAAAACTTAATTCTATAAAACTAATAACTCATAACCGCATTATATGGTTTCTACACGAAACAGGATTTTCTCTTCCACATCGATACCACTTTGATGGTAGAAGTTCTTCAGAATCGGAAGAGCCTCGATTTCGATTACTTGAAATCGAGGCAAATGCGGTGATATACATACATCCAAAATTTTTCAAATGAGCCTGGCATCTGGCGCAGGGAACCCAGGCTGGTCATGTACGCGACCGAAATTAGTCTGCTGCGAAGCCTGGTGGCGTTAAATTAAAATAAAAATCCTTGGAAAGTAGCCACCTAGAAAAGCAGCCCTTTAGGAGTAGCGACCCTCCCCGCCAAAAGGAAAAACGTGATTGGGGAAGGTTTGCCAAATCCGAACTTGACGAGAGTTGTTGCTTTCGGTAACCGGTCACTTTTACGATGTTGCGCTAATCCATTTAGTTAGTTTTGTAACAAGAGAGAGAGAGAGAGAGAGATGGGTGAACTTAGTGTTCTTGACCTTTTGCAGGTTCCCAATAACAGCGTCATCAAGCCACTACTTCAACAAGAAATGGTTTGTGGAGCATGTTGTCACTGGTTTCTAACAGTCCAAATCAGGCCGGCCGGCTGTTTCCCTTATTTTGTTATGTCGTTGATCCCAGTTTCTTATGTTATTGATGACGGATGTGTGGGGGGGAGGGGAGGCTGCCGGATTGTGGTGAAGAAGGGGGGCGGAACTTCCCGCGCTCTTCAAGTTTACCTCCTGGTGCTGCACTCGTTCTGTAATGGCTCCCGCCTCTTTTTATAAATTGCTTTTTTTTTTCTGCAAAGTACTGCAAAAATACCATGAAACTCCGATAACAAGCCGCGGCTTTGAAATATTTTCTCATTTCTTCCGGCTCCTTGCTAGCGTACCGCTCACTAATTTCATCCCTCTTATATACCTTCCTGTCCCCCATAGTCCCGGGTTCCTTTTCCCTAACTTACTTGTGGGTTTTGTGACAACATAGGTTTTAGCAAAAGACATTTTAAAATCGCACAACACAACTAGCCGTGATACTCAGTCAAAGTACATTGTCACAAAACAATAAGTAAATTTTTCGAACTCACTCACTTATTGTCAGTTATGAATGACGCGATCTCTCAACGTCTGCTAGTCCTTCGATGCTTCTCCAGATCTTCCCCATCTGCTTCATTTCTTTGTGTTAGCTTGTTACGTAGCGACGTCTTAGACACCGAAATGCCGCGGGACTGGCACACCGGGACCGAAGAATAATTGCAATCTTTTCCTTTTTTAGAGCAAGAAAAATGTGACAAACCTGACCCTGAGCATTGTTGGTGAAGTGATTGAGAACTTGATGGGTGATTCTTATCACAGTCTGTACCGCAGCGACTCTCGTTATCGTGTAACGCCTGCTGACTTTACCAACAAAAACCGGAAGACCAGCCATCCACTTGTTCTGGGTAAGTTATTCTGCAAGGAAACTCTGTTTACCAAAGAAAACATTCGAGAAACTCGTTCTGCTGCTGAATTTGTATTCAGCAATTTACTCATCTTTTAACATGTATCACTGTGTATTTTGAGCACCAAAGAAGCGTAAGAGTTGATCGAGGAGCAAAGGAGAGCAGCTGTAGCTTCTTGAGTGCTCTGCAGACTTCCCAAGTGCATCATTGCCAGTGGAAACAAATGTACCACGCCAGTGCGGAGGTTACGTGTGTAATTTGGTAGCGCGGCTTTGCTACTGAGTTGTGTTGTAATGTTTGTTGGTCAGCTAAAACACTTGCTACTGACGGTGGTACACTGGCTTGCCACCACAGCCTTTTGACAGTTGTGTCATCGTCGTCGTCATATTTTGCTATTTGTTAGTTTTCTCTCGGAGAAATTAGCTATAAAAGCTACTCTTAAATTCGAGATAAAATAAAGTTTATGTATGTATGTATGTATGTATGTATGTATGTATGTATGTATGTCGTCGTCGTCGCCGCCGCCGTCGTCGTCGTGATCATGATCATGATCATGATCATCATTTATTTATTTGCCTTATTAAAATAAGAAGAGAAGGAGTGATAAAATTTACAATAATGGCGAGGAGACCTCAAGAAACCACTAGGCTTATAACAGAGACCACCTCGGCTGTCAACTTCTGGCCGAGACCGGTAATATGTAAATTTACCAGAAGGATCATCCAAGAACAATTGATGAATAAACGCAAAGACGCTTGCAAGATCTCGGCTACTTCTATAGAGTGTGTGCAGTGTTACGCAATAAAAAATAAAATCAAAAACCGTGCATTGAATGAAGTCAAAAAATTGAGATATTTTAAACGACAAATAAAGAAGAAAGTTATCCAAGTTTAAGGTGTGTGGGTTCTCCTAAAGTTGAGATATTCGTCGAAATGTGCCGCACAAAATTACAGAGCCTAGTATGGGGTCGCCATGTTGGAGGACCTCTTTAGTCCTCCAACATGGCGGCCAGTAAATAGTGTAAACATCTGGAACTTACTTTGGCTATTTAGTGGACTGATTATCTGAATCGAACCAAAAAAATATTTACAAAAGTGCTTTTCCTGATACTTAAACTCCTAAAATGGCTAGAAATCACGAGATAAGTGTATATTTTTCGACCAACGCGATCTTAGGGTTATGTCACGCACTGCCATAACTTCGAAATTCAAAATGCGCTGGTTTTCATACGAAGGATGCTATTGAGCTGGAAAGTTGTAAACAGCTATAAATTTGGTGCCTCTTATGCCTGATGAGGATTAAACCTTTAGGGGCTTTTTAGTTTTGGATTTGAGAATTTGATGACGTCAGGTGCACACACTCTATTGGATTACCAGCCGACTGCTCTTTGGAAGGAGTGAGACTATATGATCATCTTACCCCTCAGATCCAGCAACTCCTGGCGGATGTGAAAAAATTTCAAACTCGAAATAACTACACGTTTTGCTGGTCGAAGAATTTTATTGTTTACCTACAGCAAACTGAAGACTCTCGCCCAATTTCAGCTAAGTCTCGAAATGACCTAGTAAGCTTGCTCGGGATTGAACTCGAGTATTGTTTAATTAGTACTTCATATTTGGCAGGGTTATTTGAGATTTTCCATTGTTACTTCATATTTGACAGAATTGTGTGTGTTTTGGTGACTTTTTACCAATGAGGACACTTTGTGATGCTTATCGTAAGGAATTTGAATCTCATTAGCGTTCAAGCTTGGACTTACCTGCGTTTTGTCGGGGTACTGTGGCGTTCACAGGGAGGGTATTGTTTATCTCAAAACAACACAACAAAGTGACCCTGGCAAGCGCTCAAACCCAGATCGATCGATCCAGAGTCCAGCTGTTAATTATTAGGCTACCGCCTCTCCATTGCATCGGGCATTATAACTAATATTTCTCATCTCTCATTTTTTTCTCTCAGCGAATCCTCTCCACAAAAACGATCCATTACCGACCCCATACCGTGACGTGTTCATCTGGGCAGTGCTTAGCAACAGACAAGATATGGCAAAGCTCATGTGGATTATGGGAAAAGAACAGATCGCATCTGCTCTCATGGCAACACGCTTGATCAAATCCATGGCGGGAAAAGCGCGTGCAGATGACACCATCACTGATATTAGCCTTGAGTTACTGGAACATGCAAAGTAGGTAACATCTGTTTAGCAGCAAGAGTGGAGTGGGTGTGCGCCCGTGAG
>JAHPZR010047239.1:0-2500 GCA_019787425.1 Platygyra sinensis | reverse complement strand
ATAGTTTCTCATACGCATTCTTCAATCTAAGTATCGTATGCTAAACGTTCCTATCCTTAGTTGACTCTGTAGAGACGTTCAAAGACTTGGTTCCTTTGCAGCCGTTGTTTCGGCTCTCACGTTATTTGACTAACGGATTCATTTTATGTTTGTTTACCTTCACAGCTTGAAGATCTCAAGCAGTTTGTGATTATCCTTCTTATATTCATTATCGCCTATGGAATTGCTCTGCAAGCTGTGTCATTCCCAGGCCCCGGACAGTATTCCAAGAGCTTTGGCGAGGTCATCCGCGGAATACTGGACCTTCCCTACTGGCAAATGTATGGAGAGCTTTTCCTGGAGGAAATATCAGGTAGAAGCGATTGGTTACATTGCTTGAATCACATCACAGGGAACATGTGGGATGGGAGTAAACAAAGGAATGAAAAGGATAAATAGTTTACCTTTGTCTTCTTTTGTCATCTCTTACACGGACTTGCAGGGAAAAAAAAACCACTGCCTACATGTCCTGCGAAACCCTAACGCGGAGGTCTAGGTACGAGTTTAGCACTTGTGTTCTGCTGGACATATAGATAGCGGTTTTCTGTGTTTTTTTCATATTATTATTTTCTTTTTGCCATTAAAAAGACATAATTACAATACGGTAAAATTAAAAAAAATACAACACCGCATAGAAACGAAATCAAATACTATAAAAAGAGCGAGCAAGCAGTGTAAGTTTTTGTAGCAAGCAATGTAGTTTTTGGTAGCGGTTTTCTTTATGAGTTTTCGTGGGAGATGACAACAAGAGACACTAAGGTAAACTATTCATTCCTTTGTTTCTTTTCTTTACTCTCATCTTACTCAATAAAATTGCATGCTCCCTGTGATCACATTAGCCTAAATACAACTTCAAGTAAGCTCCGAAAGAGAAGTCATGCGGAGAAAATACACTTGTGTTTTATCTCGTACCATTTTTAGTGCAGAGTGCACTATTGGGATGGTTTTGGGGCTTGACGCCGCTAAAGTGCTATGGTCCTAAGGCAATAGGTGTAAACTTTAATGTTTGTTTCAATTAATTAATTTCAATTAATTAATTAGCCTTGTTTTGAGGGGGTGGGGTAGGTACCTTTGATTGCTACGTAAAACGTACCATACTTACATTACTCTTTCCGTAACATCAGAAAACTATGTATGGTTCCAATATTTTCTTGTTATCCTAGTGGTACTATTCCGCTCTTAAAAACAAAAGCAATTTGCTCGAAGCGCATGCGCAGATTGATTAGCATTAGTGTTAACTATATGTTAGGTAAAAGATACATTTCATATACAATTACAGTTGAACGTTAAGTGCTTTTCCTTGTGGTAGAACACAACATGTAAGACGCATGGGCTCTAGCACTGTCAGCATGATACAATCCGTTCTCGAGTTCAGCATTCATGCGTGCGATACCACACTCTCGTCTTAACGGGTGATAGCAGTTATATTTCAGGTAATATCAGTTTTCCTTTTTGGTGCAAAAGAACGCTTTTATGACAGCGTATCGTTTGGAATCATCCCTAGCTCGGTGAAAAAAATGTCGTGTGCTATTTTCAAACTATATCGTGTTTGCTAAGCTTTAAAGAGGGAAACAAATGGATCTCCTTAGCCGCCTGTGTTATTTTCTACCCCATGAAAGAGAACAAGAAGTTCACAAATGTATTCACCCAAAACATTTCCGAGTTAGCGACATTAAAAGTAGTAATGTCGTGCCGGACAAAAGAAACTTCTCAAATATTGCTTCAGACGCTGTGGCACTTACGGAAACCGGAAATAAATTTAGTTAGTCTTTGAGGGTACTCATTCACCGATGTAAGATATAATATCGGTCAAGTTAAAACGCTTCTCGGTTGTATTAATCGATATCATTGTGTATTTTGAACTTGTTTATTGTTAACACCAACGGTGGCAACCTAATAAGAAGGTGCTATTCCGAGACACGACGTGGATGATATGAAAATTTGCCTCTTGAATGAAACAAAATCATTCCTCTTCCATTTTTTTTTTCATAAGTTAATAACATTAGTTCATTTTTCTCCAGCGGGAAAAAGCCAGCATATTTCCTTTGTATGTTTTTGGGAATACAAGGGTATCATGTTACAAACTTTGCGAGGAAAACAAAAGTATCAAGTTACAAATGTTGGCGTTGAAAAAATAAAATTATCACGTTTGCTAGTTCAACGTATCAATGAATTTAAAATAATCACAAACCACAGTAAAATTTAAAACCGTCTTGACAAACAGTAATTGTAAGTTATTTTTGGGCCTTGAACTAACAAGTTACATACAAGCAGCAGATGACTCAAAATGTACTTACAGTCCTGCATAACACTCTGCACTATCTGAGATTGTCTCACTAGTTCCACTCTGTTTATACTTGCAGTTGCCGGTCTTTTTATGGGCAGGGACGTTTGAAAAACCCACACAAGACTGCTTAAATGTTTGCTAAAATCAACTGGCAGCTTTACTGAGATTCTGTGT
>JAHPZR010047238.1:0-11960 GCA_019787425.1 Platygyra sinensis | reverse complement strand
AATCTCTTCCTGTGTAATGCGGTCATCTCCATAATAAGGACAGTCTTAAGCTTTACAGCCAGTCAACTTCTTTATATAAATACTATTTAATTTCACCTAGCTCAATTAGCTTTTATTCTGGGTTAATTTGTCTAATTTTCTAATTTTTTGTTCCAATTATCTTATTTTTTTCTATTTTGGTAATTAAGTGTTGTTGTTGTTGTTATTGTTGTTGTTGTTGTTGTTGTTGTTGTATTAAACAGGTTCGACCGTACTTGTATATAGGAACCGTGTGTCAGTACAGTGTCTTATTCTTATGATATCATCGCAGGTGCCATTGGTGTTCCTGTGGTTCTATTGGTTCTGGAAGGTGGACCGAACACTGTACGCACCATGTGTGAGCTAATCAAGAAGAAAATCCCTGCAGTAGTTGTGGACGGGAGTGGTCGCGCTGCGGATGTGGTAGCTTATGCTTACAGCCACACTGTTAAGAAAACGTGAGCATTGGTAGAAACATTCATAGATGACTTTGATGCATGACTAAAGCCACGCCTCTCTGCTAACCCCGTCACCTTCCTCTCTTCAATCTTTTGCCCTCTTGTCTTTTTTTCTTTCCTTTGTCATTCCTTTCAAATTTTGCAAATTCTTTGTTCAAACAACTCTGCTTAGCTTATATGATCTCTGGAGTGGTTTGGGTTACAAACACAACCATAGCTTTTCTAATGCTATCTGAAGGTTCGTTTTCTCTTTGCTCATCTCTGATTGGTTCATAAAACGTGCGCAGCGAATTCTAACCAATCAGAAAAACATGACGCTATTTCAACCAATCAAGAGCGAATCAAAACCAATCGTGATTTGGCATACACATAGCTCGTACACGCATTTCTATCGCGCTGGCGTACCTACGACTGCCTGGCCGCCTGGCCGCCTTTTTACTGGCTGCATGTTTTCCCGCGCTTTTTACCGGTTGACTGTTCTCCCGTGCTCTGACCCGGTTGTATGTTTTCGCTTTTTGGTTTTTCTGTATTTTGTTACACAGTCACAAAAACACTTATTCATGAATATGTTGTTTTTCTTTTTCGCGCAGTGAGGGGGGGACTACTATCAACATCATTGATCCAGCGTTTGAAAGCAAGATACGAGCCAAGGTGGCTGATGTGTTTCCATTCATGAAGGACACAGATGTCAGTGAGCATTACAAGATGATTGAACAACTTCTTGAGGATGAAAAAATGGTAAACTATGGTTAAACTCGTTTTTCTTTCGCTGTGTCTAGAAGTCTGATAGCGGGAAAGCGTCTTAAAATTCTCCCTTTTGGGCGGTCAGAAATTTTTCCTTTTTCTTTTCTATCATAGTTATTCATCTGCCTAAATTCATGAATAAGAAGTGAATTTTCTACCATTTGACGTATTGCACGGAATTTTAAGTCCAGCGCTCGCAATTTCAAAATCAAGGAAAAATTTTAGTATCATTTCAATTGCAAAGCCTTCGAATGCCTCGAGAGATAAAAAAAACAGCATCTACAGTATTGGTCATCCTAAAACTTTTACCTAAGTTCTTTACATTAATTTCCTTGTCGTGGGAAATGACCTGAAATCACAAAAGAGATACCTTGCACCTAGTTTTAATAGTTTTCATTGTTTAATTTAACCCTGTAGCAACTTTAAGCATTTGTTGTCTTTCTAGATCTCGATATACAGACTTGATGATGAGACAAATATTTCTCAAGACATTGATCTTGCCATTCTGAAAGCATTGTTGAAAGGTATGATAGCGATGCAGATGTTTTTATTGTCTAACAATGAAGCCGATATGCTGTTTTAAGGCCATCACTGGGCAACGAAATAAACGATAACTAAAATTAAAAGCTTGATGTTTTTTGACACTACTTCATATGCATAAAATTGTTTTTTAGAACGTTTTTTAGTCAGCTTGCCAGCCTACTGTTGTGGGAGATTGATTAGACTCGGCTTTATATAACATTTCGTTTCGCGAATAGTAAAACGGTTTAGTATTAAAAACAAACCTTGGGCCTTTTCCATTCGACTTAAAATCCTGTTTATATTCACGGAAATTCTTATTGGCGAATGGAACAGCATTTCTCGCAATTTCCGCAAAAGAGGGCAAAGTAACGAGCTATGTACCGAAATTTTGTAAAAGCTCTTAACATGTTTTCACTCTCAGAATTTTAAGGAATTTTTCCGGAACTTTCCAAGGAAATTTCCTTGCGATTTACCTCGTTTCAAAAGTTCTGGAATTTCTGGTTTAATGGAAAGAGCCTCTGGTGTGCAGATGTCTTGAGTATTGAGTACAAATTTATTTGGGCTGGAGAAGCGGAATTATGCAATAATCTGTACAAGACCAGAGCAACGTTTTAGGAAGTGTGTCAGTTCCTGTTAAAAGGTTGAATATTTCTTTCTTTTGCATGTAAAAATGACGGTGGATCATACAGAAAGGCAGAAAGTCTTCAGACAGCAATAAACAGGTCGGATAGATTAGATAGCTTGAGATAGCAGAAATACGAGCTTCTCGAGTGCGTGACGCTACGAGAGATCATTGCGTGACTGTCTGAGAAATTGAGTGCGTGACTATCTGAAGGATTGTGGACTGAAAAATCGAGTGTTACATGCTAAGATCAATTTTGTTACTGTACGAAAGGTAGCAAGAGGAGAGATGCAGTTATTGTACTTATTGTTAGTGTTTGTTCGCACCAAAATACCTGTAAGAACCCTTCAAAAGTATTTACAAATTATCATCTCTTGATTGGCAGCCAACAGTTCCAGTCCTTTGGTGCAGTTGAATTTAGCTTTAGCCTGGAACCGAATTGATGTGGCCAAAAGTGAGATATTCACCGAGGAGAGACATTGGACGGTTGGTCGCTTTATTTAATTTTAAAACTAATTTAACTCCAGGACTCTCCGTGTACCCCCCATCCTTGATCAGTTATAGTAACCATCTCATAATACCTTAATTAACCAGTGCCATTCTAGGTTTTCCCAAACTGAACGCAGCAAATCGTGTGCAAGGCCCACGAAACACTCCGTTGGCGTCGCTACGTTTTCAGAGAAACCCGATCGAAACCTCTCCCATTCCACATTTACAGTAATGCAGTCTTATCAAAGGCGGTCAGTTGTTTCTGATTTCTCTCAGAGGGTGTTTTTGGGGAGAAGGCTTGTTCTTGCACTGGTGAGTTTTTACTCCGGCGTGCAGAAAATACCTTTTCTTACAAGTCCTTAACGTTACTAATCGCTTTGTTATAGACCGAGAGCCTTACCAATCCAATGCTGGCCGCTTTACTGGACGACAAGACAGGCTTTGTGGAACTATTCTTACAGAATGGACTTAGCCTGAGAGAATTTCTTACTCCACAATTCCTCTGTCAGTTATATTCTGGGGTAAGTTCTATAACACCTGCTTCTTCATACATCACACGGAGCGAAAAAACGTAAAAGGCTTTGGTTACTTTAGCTTCCTACGCCGACATTCTTTGGGCTCGTCACGCAAAGAGAGAAAGATTGCGTGACGAGACCAAAGAATGTCTGCATAGGAGGTTATGGTTATTTTCAATCAAAGGAAAACTTTTCAAACTTTCGGATCTATTCAGTTTTAGTATAAATCTACTGGCGCGTTATCACGAATGCCTTCCTCTCCGGCATTGGCTTCGATACTCATCATGTATTCGTGACAGAAATCTTGAGTTCATAATCTAATTGTTAAATAGCGTTAAGTTGCTAGAAAAAAAAGAAAAATCATTGGAAAAGAAGTGGTAACATTTCACAGTCGTAAGCAGTTGCCGAAAAGTGGGAACCCTCTAAAAGTAGTGACCCTCCCCGCCAAAAGGAAAAACGTGATTTGGAAGGTTTGCCAAATCCGAAATTGAAAAGAGTTGTTGCTTTCGGTAACTTGTCACTTCTACGATGTTGCACTAATCCATTTGGTTGGTTCGTAACGAGAGAGAGAAGATTGAACTTAGTGTCCTTGACCTTTTGCAGGTTCCTAATAACAGCGTCATCAAGCCACTACTTCAACAAGCAATGGTTTGTGGAGCTTCTCAATTTACCACTAGTTTCTTGCAGTCCCAAGCCAGGCTTACGTCGGTTTCCCTTCTTCCTCGCCTAATTTGTTTCCCGTATTTTGTTATGTCGCTGATCCCAGTTCTGATTGGTTTCTTATGTTCTTGTTAAGAGATCGATGGGGGGGAGGCTGCCGGATTGTGGTGAAGAAGGGGAGCCGAACTTCCCGCGCTCTTTAAGTTTCCCTGTTGGTGCTGCACTTATTCTGTAATGGCTCCCGCCTCTTCCTGCTATTTCTTCTGCAAAATACTATCAAACTCCGGTAACAAGCCCACAGCTTTGAAATATCTTCTCATTTCATCCGGCTCCCTGCTAGCTTACCGCTCTTTAATTTCATCGCTCTTTTAAACCTCCCCTTGTCCCATAGTCCCAGGTTCCTTACTTACTTGTGGGCTCACTAAATGGTTTTGTGACAACATTGGTTTTAGGAAAAGACATTTTAAAATCGCGTAACACAACGAGCCGTGATATTGCTCAGTCAAACTACATTGTCGCAAAACAATAAATTAAGTTTTCGAACTCACTCACTTATTGTGTATTATGAATGACGCGATCTCTCAACATTTGCTCGTCCTTCTCCAGATCTTCCCCATCTGCTTCATTTCCTTCATGTTAGCTTGTAACCTGGCAACGTCTTTGACACGGAAATGCCGCGGGACTAGCACACACAGGGACCGAAGAATAATTGCAATCTTTTTGTTCTTTTTTAGAACAAGAAAAATGTGAAAGACCTAAACCTGAGCATTGTTGGTGAAGTGATTGAGAACTTGATGGGTGATTCTTATCACAGTCTGTACCTCAGAGACCCTCATTATCTTATCACGCCTGCTGACTTTCCTAACAAAAACCGGAAGACCAGCCATCCACCTTTTCTGGGTAAGTTATTCTGCAAGGAAACTCTGTTTACCAAAGGAAACATTCGAGAAACTCGTTCTGCTGTTGAATTTGTATTTAGCAATTTATTCATGCTTTAGCATGTATCACTGTGTGTTTTGAGCACGCAAGAAGCAAGCGTTGATCGAAGTAGCTTCTTGAGTACCCTGCAGACTTCCCAAGTGCATCATTGCCAGTGGAAACAAATGTACGACGACAACGTGGAGGTTACGTGTGTAGAGTTTGATAGCGCGGCTTTGCTACTGAGCTGTGTTGTAGTATTTGTTGGTCAGCTAAAACACTTGCTGCTGACGGTGGTACACTGGCCTACTACCACAGCCTTTTGTCAGTTATGTCATCGTCGTCGTCATCATTATCATCGTCATCATCATTTATTTATTTGCCTTATTAAAATAAAAAGAGAAGGAGTGTTAAAATTCACAATAATGGCGAGGAGACCTCAAGAAACCACTGGGCTTATAACAGAGGCCACCTAGGCTGTCAACTTCTGGCCCGAGACCGGTAATATGTAAATTTACGAGAAGGATCATCAAAGAACAAGTGATGAATAAACGCAAAGACGCTTGCAAGATCTCAGCCAGTTCTATTGGATTACCAGCCGACTGCTCTTTGGAAGGAGTGAGACTATTTGATCATCTTGTCACTGAGATCCAGCAACTCCTGTCGGATGTGAAAAAAATTCAAACTCGAAATAACTACACGTTTTTCTGGTCGAAGAATTTTATTGTTTATTTACGGCAAACCGAAGACTCGCCCAATTTCATTCAAGTCTCGGAATGACCTAGAAAGCTTTGCTCAGGATTGAACGCAAGTATTGTTTAATTAGTACTTCATATTTGGAATGGTTATTTGACATTTTCATATTACTTCATATTTGACAGAATTGACTTTTTACCAATGAGGACACTCTATGATGCTTATCATAAGGAACTTGAATCTCATTAGCGTTCAAGCCTGGACATATTTGTCCTAGCAAGCGCTCAAACCCAGATTGATTGGTCCAGAGTCCAGCTGTTGATTATTAGGCTACCTCCTCTCCATTGCCTCAGGCATTATGACCACTATTTCTCATCTCTCTTTTCTCAGCCAATCCTCTCTTCAAGTACGATCCATTACCGACCCCATACCGTGACGTGTTCATCTGGGCAGTGCTTAGCAACAGACAAGATATGGCAAAGCTCATGTGGATAATGGGTAAAGAACAGATCGCATCCGCTCTCATGGCAACGCGCTTGATCAAATCCATGGCGGGAAAAGCGCGTGCAGATGACACCATCACTGATATCAGCCCTGAGTTACTGGAACACGCAAAGTAGGTAACATCTGTTTGCAGCAAGGGTGGAGTAGGTGGGTAGGTGGGTGTGCGCCCGTGAGGGAGGGGGATGTTGGTCTGTATCATATAGAGCAACACAGGGTGGGTGAGTAAGTGGGTGGGCTGGTACTCCGTTTTAACTTGGGCGGGGTCATGCTTTGAAAGCTGAAATCTTGTTCTTGCACCTTTATGAGATTATTCCAACTGAGTACTATAATATGATTGATTGACGATAAAAAAGCAAATATACTTTTGTTTATATTTCGAATAATATGACAACCCAGTTTTGGAATCCTAACCATCGTGATATACGATTCATGCAATCTTTTGTCTGTGGAAGACAACGTGACGAAGTTAAACTTGAAGTTGCTGAGAATGAACACTTATGTACACGAGTTGCTGATGATAACTCGCTTGATTCTCGAAGTTTCCACTTCGTTTCTCTCTCAGTCAATCTTTTTAAAAATATGATTATGAGCTTAAAATTTCCATTGCACGATAGTTGACGAAGGCGGCGCAGCCCGGCCCAAGTCAACTATCACGCATAGAAATCGAGAGCGAATAATCTCATTGTTTTAGTATAAATCTGCTAGTCGTTCAAAACTTTATCTAAATCCTCTTCACAGACTCTTCAAAAACGCCAAGAAGCGGCCGTCATTTTGTTAACAAGAACACACTGCCACGCTACTTACTATCTATCACGAGTGTATCACGGAATAGATAGTGAGTAGCGTAGCCAATCAGAGAACGACATTCGTGATAGAACGTTAGTAGATTCATACTAAAAAAGAATTGACTGCAGTGAATACTGTAGCCAATCGAAGAAAGGCATACTTGCTAGTAGATTTATACTATTTATTGAGATTTACTGAACACATTTGTTTTCTTGTAGTGACTTTGAACAGCACGCCATCGGTGTACTGCAGGAGTGTTACGAGGAGAACGAATCTCTTTCCCAGACTCTTTTGGTCAAAGAACTGGGTAACTTCGGTCACCTGACAGCGCTTGACTTGGCGGTCATGGCGGAAGATCAGGATTTTATTTCCCACACCAGCTGCCAAGTGCTACTCACCCGACTCTGGATGGGAACTATGGCTATGAACACCCAGTGGTGGAAGGTAAAGAAAAAGACTTCACTAAGCCGGGGAGCGGATATGCGTTTTGAATCGCCGCTAAGGAGGATTTTTCGTCGGATGGCTTTTGTTGAATCCTTGCCACTACGGCCAATAATTAGAAATCCGACTTTAAGAAAAGGTTTTGTGTGTAATTTTCATTTTCAAATTAAGGGTCATTGTTCGAGCCCTGGCAAAGATCGTCGCGTTGTGTTCTTGGGCAATACACTTTACTCTCACAGTGCCTCTTCGCCCAAGTGTATATAAAATGGGTAACAGCAAACTTAATGCTGGGTGTAACCCTGTGATGGACTAGTATGCCATCCAGGGGGGAGTAGAAATACTCCTAGTCGCTTCATGCTACAGAAACTGGAATAAGCTCTGGCCTGATGGGCCACTGTTTAGTAGCAAAAACTAAAGCGATAACTCTTCTTTTGACCTCCGCGACAGCCTTCTCAGGCCGCCATTGTCATGCCACGCAACGCAAAAGCTTGGAAATTCAAACGTCCCTTATTACAATAAGAAGAACCCTGTCGAGCTAAAACATTGTGAAATGTCAAGTTCCATTAGGGTCTTTAATCCGATGTCACTGAAACCTCAGAAGGAAGGGTAATATTTAATTTTGGAATATGATTACGTCACAAGAAAACCAAGAATAAGGGCATTAACCGCCACCAGAGTCACTGATGTGTTTTTTGTTTGCCTTGCAGATCATCATCTGCATGTTCTGTCCTTTCCTTATTTTCCCATTAATCTATTTTGTTCCTGATGAACATCACGAACGAGAGGCTGCGGCGCGACGCACACAGAAGAGTTTAAACAGCAAAAGCATGAGGAATGTGAGACGAAGAAGCGACACTGGGGAAGGAGTTGAACTGCAAAAAGTTGACACGGTCAACGGAACTCCCAAAATTACCACTGATGAAGAAGTACCAGTAGTTGGCAATGGAGACGATTTCGTTGATTATCTTCCAGGTAAACACGAGAGCCATTGATCAAAACACTTATTCTCTGTACTGATCGCCATAGATTACTGGTAATGTTACTTGTGGGAATTTGGTGCTGCGTCGAGACAGTATAGAGTGTGTGCAGTGTCACGCAATAAAAAATAAAATCAAAAACCGTGCATTGAATGAAGTCAAAAAATTGAGATATTGTAAACGACAAATAAAGAAGACAGTTATCCAAGTTTAAGGTGTGTGCGTTCTCCCAAAGTTGAGATATTCGTCGAAATGTGCCGCACAAAATTACAGAGCTTAGTATGGGGTCGCCATGTTGGAGGACCTCTTTAGTCATCCAACATGGCGGCCAGTAATTAGTGTAAACATCTGGAACTTACTTTGGCTATTTAGTGGACTGATTATCTGAACCGAACCAAAAAATATTTACAAAAGTACTTTTCCTGATACTTAAACTCCTAAAATGGCTAAAAATCGCGAGATAAGTGTATATTTTTCGACAAACGCGATCTTAGGGTTATGTCACGCACCGCCATAACTTCGAAATTTAAAATGCGCTGGTTTCCAAACGAAGGATGCTATTGAGCTGGAAAGTTGTAAACAGCTATAAATTTGGTACCTCTTATGCCTGTTGAGGATAAAACCTTTAGTGGCTTTTTCGTTTTGGATTTGAGAATTTGATGACGTGAGGTGCACACACTCTATTCCCGAGTTAATGTGAGTGATGAGATATTCCTTATTAGTAAAATCCAACTAGTGGTCTATTATCAATGCTGCGTTCTGATTGGTTGAGCTACTAGTAGGCTATTTGTTATAGCCCACTAGTAGCGAAAAGCGCCGGCTTTGAAAACCAAAACAATAGCGGCTGAATCCCTTTAACTAGCGAAAGATGTTTTGTCTCGATATTTTTTTGACCAACTAGTTGGATTTTACTAAAACAATTATTCTTCTCGCCCTCATGGCCTCTGAGTCAATAGCTTGACTCAGAGCCCATTCGGGCTCGAGGAATAATTGATCGATGGTAAAAATGAAGGAACATCAGCTTCGCCCAGTCAGAGCAGAACTTTTCACCATAATTTAGTTCTTGGCTTTTCACCAAACATAACGTGCGATCAGGCGTTCTTTTTTGAAACGCTCGCAGGCTACACCAAACCGTGTAAAGCGAGTTGCTGCGATGTAATGAGCTCACGGAATCTCCCTGCTAAGTGCCGCAGTGGTCAGTGAAATATGAACGACCAGGCATTGCTGCTTATGAATGTTTCGTTAAGTACTTTCTTTATCCTCTCAGAGCTTCAAGAAGACCACTCCATGGAAGTGATTATGCGAACGAAAGAAATGACTGTTTATCAGAGGATCGCTTCATTCTACTCCGCACCATTCACCAAGTTCATGGGCAATTTGGTAAATGCTTTAAATTCATTAAAGGTTCAAAAATTAGGGACATCAATCTTTATCGGGAGCAGGGATGGCACAGTGGTGAGAGCGCTCGCCACTCTCCAATGTGTCCCGGGTTCGATTCTGGCGCCTGTTAAATTGCTCCCAGGGTTTTTCTCCTGGTTCTCCAGTTTTCCTCTCTCCACAAAAACCAGCACTGCAAATTCCAGTTCGAACAGGATAGAAAACCCTCATGAAAACCAGGTAGCTCTACTGAAATATTGCAACTTCAAACAATGAGCCGGGTCTCACATCGTTTTTCACGATACACTTGCAGGTGTCTTACATAGCGTTCATCTTGCTCTACGCTTACGTCATCACGATGTTCTTCCCGCGCTTTGACTCGTCCCAGACTTTCGGAGGACTTAGCGCTGTGGAACTTATTCTTTACTTCTGGATCTTTACAATTATCGTGGAGGAAATCAGACAGGTAAGTGAGATGAACGCGTGACTATATGACGTCAAGTGATGACGTCAAAGGAACATCACAACATGTAATCATTCCTTCATGACGAGCAACTATAATGTCACTTACTTTTAAACTAAGAAAAAGCGAGTTACGTATTGTAAATGCAACCCTTCGATATTGTTTTTCCCATGTTTGAAGTGTGTTTTCTTGTCTTGGTTTTCAGCTGGGCGCTCAACAACCTAAGAGTTTTGCAGATAAACTCAGCATTTACTTCAGCGATACATGGAATCTCGTCGACTCTTTTTCGCTCTTGGCCTTTGTCGTGGCCGCTGTGCTACGCTTTTTTGACTCAACTTACGAAGCAGCCCGAATCATCCTGTCCCTGAATATCATCGTGTTTATCGTGCGCTCGCTCCAAATCGTTTCCGTCAACAGACAACTTGGTCCTAAACTCGTCATGATCAGAAAAATGGTGAGATTGCTTGACTTTAGTGATGTGTGACCGCAATTGTAGAATCCTTTTGGGATGAGATAGTGAACTGTTTTTGTAAACTTATCAGGTAATAAATAGCACAGACTTGCCAGACGAACCTACAAGATCTGTTAGATGGCAAAAAATCCTTTTTACTTCTACTTCCTCAGCAATTGGCGTCTTGTATTATCGCGCTTTTGCCAGAATAAAGGACTGAAGATCTTGCCAGCTAGCGTTCTTGTATAGTGTCTCATAGCCGCCCTTCATTCTGCCTGACAGTGTCGTACGCAAAACGTTCCTATCCTTTCTTAATTGACTCTGTAGACATCCAAAGTCGTGTCTCCTTTGCAGCCATTGTTTCGGCCCTCACGTTAATTTTGACGAAGAGTTTTCACTGTATGTTTGTTTAACTTCACAGCTTGAAGATCTCAAGCAGTTTGTAATTATCCTGTTTATATTCATTATCGCTTATGGAATCGCTCTGCAAGCTGTGTCATTCCCAGGACCCGGACAGTATTCCAAGAGCTTTGGTGAGGTCATCCGAGGAATACTGGACCTTCCTTACTGGCAAATGTATGGAGAGCTCTTCCTGGAAGAAATATCAGGTAGAAGCGATTGGTTACATTGCTTGATCACATCACAGAGAGCATATGGGATGGGAGGAAATAAAGGAATGAAAAAAATAAATAGTTTACCTTTGTCTTCTTTTGTCATTACTTACACGGACTTGCAGGGAAAACCACTGCCTACATGTCCTGCAAAACCCTAACGCGGAGGTCTAGGTACGAGTTTAGCACTTGTGTTCCGCTCGACATGTGAATAGCGGTTTTCTCTGTTTTTTAAAAAATATTTATATTCTCTTTTTGTCATTAAAAAGACATAATTACAATAAAGTACAATTAAAAAAGTACAATTAAAAAAATACAATGCAGTATGGAAACGAAAATCAAATACAACAAAAAAGCAGGCAAGCAATGTAGTTTTTGTAGTGGTTTTCTCTATGAGTTTGCGTGGGAGATGATAACAGGAGCCAAAGTAAACTATTCATTCTTTTGATTCTTTTATTTACTTTTATCTTACTCAATAAAATTGCATGCTCCCTGTGATCGCATGAACTTAAATACAAATTCAGGTTAGCTCCGAAAGAGGAGAAGTCGTTCGGAAAAAATACACTTGTGTTTATCTTGTATCATTTCTCCACTCTGTTCATACTTGCAGTTGCCGCTCTTTTGATGCGCGAGAATGTTTGAAAACCCACGGAAGGCTACCAAAATGTTTTGTAAGACCAACTGGTAACCTTACAGAGATTCTGTGTT
>JAHPZR010047237.1:0-11282 GCA_019787425.1 Platygyra sinensis | reverse complement strand
GCATATTTTTTGTAGTGTGTGAATGGCTTTTTAATTAACTAAATTCACACATATAATTAAATCAAATACTTAAAAAAAAATCTAATTTTATTAATTCTATCTGTGGCTTTATTTTTATTGTGGGTGTCAGTCACGAGATTAGCCTTTATTATTTGGATGATGCCAACTCGATCCCTATTCCATTGTTCTTCTTTTTTAAATTTATTTTTTAGACGTGAGTGTGTTTAGGTATATATCTTTTGTACTTCTTAGGTCATAACAGAAACAAATCTTCTATGAAATGCACCACGTGGTAATCTCAAGCGCCATCTTTTATTCTCACCGAATTCCCTAGTACATCTCATGATGCAATGAGATTCCAACATATTAAATCTCATCTATATTCTGCGAAATCTGAGCTGAGATAATAGTGATCATCTTGTCTTGTCTTTTCTTGTCTGTCTTGACTTGGCCGTTTCGGGATCTCTAACATTCATCTTCAAACTAACGGTTACCTCAACTACAATTAATTTTTAAAGACGAAAACTAATACGTAAATACGGAAAGTAATACCAATAAAAAACTACATGACCATTAAGGAGACTAAGGCGCGTTTGTTTGAGATTATTCCGGAACAGAATATATTCCGGAATATATTTCGGCTATTCTGCTCCTTGAGCAGACTAGCCGAGAAAGGAAATCAAGGTATTCCGGAATGAGAATAGCTCCCAAACAAACGCTTACTCGCCTTATTCCAATTATTCTTATTCCGGATTGATCCGAAACGAGCGCTCTAGTGAAATAGCTTGAAAAAAATTCTCTCTACTACCATTTATATATTGTTTTTCCACAACCATTTCACTACGTCTCTTTTTTGTCATTTACTTGTCATTGTTCATTACTTTCCTTATTCGGCTTTAGTCTACGTGTTATATTTAACTGTAGTTTAGTAACCGTTATTCTGAAGGTAATGTTGGAGAATTACGGAAAAACGTTCAAGTCTATACATAAAGATATTTACAACATGCTTTTTTGTCTCGTTATGTTTATGACCACAGTTTTGTATTTGTTACACAAGTTGAAATGGCCGAGAATAAGACAACAAATTCTCTTCAGTTCGCGAAACGGGGGTATTTGAATCGCGCTGTTTCGTTGTTGTTACTCGCTATTCAGCACCTGCGAGGCCGTTTTTCATCATGTTTTCGAGCAAAACAAATATTATTTTGATTCCGCTGCCTCTTTGCGCGAACAAAAAGTCATACGGGCGCGCCACTGACAATAAGCCGGCTGCCATAAGTGTCTTGAAAGTAGGACATCTTGGCATTTATTAAAACAGGAAGATAAGCTCTGGTCTATCCATATTTTAGCCGGGTATACGCATCCAAAGAAAACGTAAGCGTGAATCAGCACTTCCCGCTCTTTTACATTTTGCACCAAGCTGTCTATATTGGGAGTGAATACTGACAACCATATTTATTTGAAAAATCGTTCAGGCCTACCAAAGCACATCGGCCTCTTTGATTTTTAGTATTATTATTATTTCCGCTTTTAATTGTTTTGAAAAAGCTCAAATAAGGTTTCGCATTAGAAATAAACCTGATCTCTAGAGAAACATTTTTTTCACAGAATTGGTCGCATTGCAACTTGGCCCTTGAAGTTTAGTTCAGTCCTTGCATGTCAACAAGATTGATTTACTGATTGATACAAAGTGTAATATTATTTACGGCAATAGCGCGTTGAGTTATCATGAGTAACTCCTTGTTACTACAATTAATTTAAAGAGTTAAATGCATCTATCCTTTTTTTATTATTATTATTTTCTTCCAAATAACGAAGATCACCATTCCTAAAGGAGTTTAAGAAATAACATTTAATTGACTTACATGGTTAATTCAACAAAAGATGCACTTTTCGAAAATTATAGAATTATTTCAAAACAACGGCTATAAACGTTTTTACTTTTCCGGACAATATCGCTCTCCTCTTCTCTGCGCAGGTGAAGCTAGCCACCAATCTTCAAAGAATGTGTTCCACGTTTACCTCCAGACCTAGACTGATTTACTGCAGATTAACTTTTTGATCGTCTCCTTTGCTGCTTGCTGCACCGCTCTGATCCTCCAGCAGTAAAGAATTGGGTTAAGAGACGACTTTAAGTAAGTAAGAGTTGCTGTAACGTCGACAGCTACTTCAAATGTCTTTCCAGGTATTCGGCCATACGTCATGAGCATAACCACAACGATGAAAGGAATATAGCAGATAACAACTGCCAACTGCACCCACAATACGCTTGAAACTGATTTCTTGTAACGTGCTATATTCATAGGCACTTGTGTTCCCTGAGGTTGCCCTTGCAGAACTGTGTGCACTTGAAGTTGATGTTGCCGAAGCTTGCGATAAATCTTCGTGTAGGACAAAACAGAGGTTGATACACAAATTATTATAAGAACGAAGGCTACAGTAAAAGCAACTTCGCTTTTCAAAAAGAACATTGATCCACAGGATAAACCAATTAACCAAAAACAAATAATAGTTGCTCGAACTCGTGGTAATGTTACAACATGTCTGTATCTCAGTCCAGATAACAGAGCTAGAAGTCTGTCTAGGCTTATGGCGCTGGTTGTGAAGACCGATACGCCATATAAAGTAAAATTTATAGTTTGATGTAGCTGGTGTAAGGTGGAGGTGTTATCCCAGTATGATCCGGTAGAGAACAAGCGGAGAACGGCCCCAAGTGGAAGGACAATAACTCCAACGCAAAGATCAGTTACCGCCAGACATCGAAACAAAAGTTTTGTCGGTTGATGAAGAGATGTCTCTTTATGGAGAGACACAAGGATCGTAGCGTTTCCCAGTGATGCAGTGATCGACAGAAAAATGTTTAAGGCTGAAAGGATATCAAATACACTTATTACCATGTTATTTTGCTTCTTTGGCTCATGTCCCTTGTAAGATTACCGTCTACTGTAAAGTTGGTTGGGCCTGGTACGTTAAAACCAACTTTTTGTTCTACGGGAAGAGCACGTTTTGCATAGCGGAAGAAATTCTAGAGGAAATATGAGATGGAGACTTGCAGCTGGTATTTGCGGAAGCGAAAACTGACACTCATCTTGTATTTTCACTGTTCTGTCTAATAAAGACCGTTTTTAAGTCCTTTAAGACCGTTTTTCTTTTTCTTTTAGCCTTGAAAAGGGCTTTGTTAATATCGTTCTTTTTTAACCCCGGAAGTGGTGGATTTTGAAAATCAAAATCCTGTCGTAAGGTAACGTTCTCCCGAGGAAAAAAAGTCGAGCTCCCAAGTCAGCGTAAGCATAAGCAATATTACTTCTTTTTGTTGAATAATATTTTACCATTGTGTGATATTTACTGCGGCGAGCCTTTCGTTCTCTAGTCGTGTTTAGAAGGATAACGTTCACTTATATTTTTGTAGTTGAATTATCATATTAGCTTTCAATATTCGCTTAAACCTAGAATGTAATCCTTCTATTTTATCATAAACTAGTTTATGAATCGCTTCTCCTGTGATGAAATTTTAGTTACTGCAATGATAGCGATCGTACTCAAGTGCATAGAGATAAGGTTCGTTACATAGAGATACAGTTATTTAGAACAATTGCTTGGACTGTTTTAACTAAGATTTGGGAACCACAAATATGAAGAGGAAACCGAAGATTTGACACGACCGACAAGGGGTTCCATAGTATACCACCAGGCAGCTATTACAGATGTTAACATCCAGTTCCATCGTCTAACATATTTTGCATAAAAGTACGCCAGCCTTAGTATACTCTCAACTCATTAGCGCATCATTGGCACCGTTTCCGGTTCAAGTTTTAGTAAAAGATCTGGAGGATCTCGACTGTCCACCTGTCACGCGGTTAACGCATTTCCAACGGGAGGACTTGGTGACCACAGTCCAAAAGGCCCGCGCTTTCCATCTGGCGTACAAAGGCAATTCTCGTCTTTCGAATCGCCGATGACGGCCTTAAACTAGGCGTAGGAATGTCGTGATGTAAAAATAAACTCTCAAGTTACCGTATTAGCATAAGCGTTATTTCTTGTTCCTGTTATTCACATCTCCCCATTGTGAGATCATTATTGCCGCTAGCTTTTCGTTCCGTATTCATGTTTACGAGCATAACATTCAAGGTATACAGTCATTGCTTAACCTATGAACTATTTTCAACTACTGACTCTGCTGGTAACGATAGGTAACAAACACTTAACAATGAAACTCTGGAGTTAAATCTCAATTTGTATTAAGTTGAACTATCCTCAAAGGACTTTTTTGGAATTGTACTTTTTCCGATGTGTGATCGCTGTTAAACCAAAGTGTTATATCGCTTCGAAGTCAGGGTCCGTTTGTAAAGAGATTTTTGCAAAGCGTGGGTTCGGTGGGTTCGACCCGTTCGGCGTAGTCAGAGTTTTTGTTGACCCTACTTTTTTTTTCGGCAAAGGTCATTTAATTGACGATTCAAACGAATATAAATTTATGCATGTTCCGAGCTCAATTTCTATTAAAAAAAAAAAAAAAAAAAGAGAGAGAGAGAGAGAGAGAAAACATTTTCGACGAACGCTGGGTTTTTAATATTTTCGCGCGAAAGTTTACTAACATAATCTTTGTAGTCTGGGGGAACGTTCATATTCTGCTCATTGTCAAATATGCTTATTTTGGGTTAAAGAAAGGTCTCTTTTGATATGGACGGAATATGACATAATTTGTTTTGTTCCTTTTTTGTTTATTTTCTTCTTTGTTTCTTTTCTTTTTTAAGGTTAATCTTGTTTGGTGTTAGCCGGCCAAATGTACAGTTTATGTAGCTCAGCATTCACTGTATGTTCTAATGACTTAAGGTTTTAGTCCATATAAGATACTAGAGTCATCAGCGAAAGGACAGATATTGAGTTCTTTGGAACAGATCTAGATATCATTGATATACAATAACAACAACAATGGGCTTAATACGGAACCTTGTGGAACACCACAAGTCGTTAAGGTTTTTTTAGACTATGTGAACAAACTTGTCTTGTCTCTGCCGGATGTAAACCAATTGTTATTTATTAAGCAAAAATCATAATGGTTTAGTTTATTAAGTAAGATGGTGTAATCTACTGTCTGGAATGCTTTCTTTAAGTCTATAAAACCATCACACCAAAATGGACGTTTGCTCTGAATCGTATTTACTATGTCAATAATTGGGGTCACCCCAAAACCCAAAAACCATGCAGACTGTGCAGGCCGTGCAGACTGACTACTTTTTTTTCGTATTCTTGTTTTTCCATTTACTTTTGACTTGCATATGTTTTGGTTCTGGTGACATTAACCAGTGTTCAATTATATATTAGACTGTTTGTTATGCACAAGCCTCGCTAGCTCGGTATGAGACTGTTGACGTGTTATAGACCTTGCACTGCAAGGGAAGCTCTGTTTAGTCGAAAATATTCTTAAGTAAAGCTAATTTAAGATGTAGAAATCAACGTTACTTGTAATGTATTGTAACACGCAGCATGTACATTTTCTACTCTTGGTGTACAAAATGTAATATCCAAATGGCTGTTGGAGCATGACCGTGATCACGCCAAAAAAGCCAAGCTCACAGAAAACCGAATAGCATTTGAAATTCTCAGCGCACTACGGTTCTCGTAATTTTGAGACGAAAGTTAACTTGAATGGCCTTTATATGGCAGTTGTGTTTTTGTGGCTATTTAGACTACAAGTCGTATTTGCTTAGTGCGTCGTGCGTGATGCGTAAGAAAAATTTCCCGCGATCAACGGACTAAGCCAAAAAGGTAATACTCCTAGTCTAATAGTGTTTCTGCACTTTGTGAAGCAAAATTGATTTGTGGGACGACGTTGACTAGAGTCACCATCCTTGCTTTGTTTTATGAATAAGTTAACAGGTTAACGGAGACTAAGGAAATCGAAAAAAAAAAACAACAACAACAACAATGACAACACAACAACCAAAACAAATTGAACAAAAGAATTAAAGCCACAAACCCGTCATAAATTGAAGCAATTTACGCCCAGGATATGTGGAAGTTTAATTTTATGCTTGATTTTAGTGATATATTTAGGATCAGTAATGGGGTTTCCACACTGGGGTACAAAGTCTATTAAACGCGTTTGCCTGTTGAATCAACAGGCAGATGTCGAGTTTGCGCGGCCTGTGGATAAATAACAAACAGCAAGACATATTTAAACTATTTTGTAATGTAGAGCTGAAAAAAGTGTGTCAAGTGTCAGAAAATAAGTACATGTGGACTAGAACTATCTCTCTTCTTAAGCTAATAGGGTTCTCGGTTTGATAAGGCGAACCTTTGGTCCAATCAGTTCTGAAGGAGTTTCGACAGCATTTAAGACCTTATCTTCTATTTCCTTTTAGGCCCCGTAGAAGGTTTGTTTTTCAAGCTGAAATATTGGGCAATTATATTGTACTTGTTTTAATTTCATTCCTGTTTTATTTCTTTTCCTCTCTTCGTCGTGGGGATAGGTCTACCGTTTTTTGCATAGTATATTTTAAGACCTTAGCACGTCTAATTTTGGAATATGGTTGTCAGGTCTGGACTTCACATTTCTTGAGGCACATTAAAGGTATAGAGTCGATACAGAGGCGAGCCACTTGAGTTATTTGCCGATCAGAGAAAGCATATCAGGAAAGAATTGGGGTCCTGGAATGGCCTTCGCTTAAGATACGTAGAAAAGCTATGTGCTTAATGCAGATGTGCAAAACTGTTTTCGGATACTTTGCCATATATAGATCTTCATGTTTTTTTTTTTTGGTTGTTGTTGTTTTGTTTATTATTATTATTATTATTATTATTATTATTATATTATTATTATTATTATTATTATTATTATTATTATATATTAGTATTATTATTATTGTTATTATTATTATTATTATTATTATTATTTTAATTTATTAGAGAAAAGTCGTAAGGAACATAATTTTGAGATAAGACATAAGTAGACATGTACGCATTCAAGCTTAATATCAATTTACAAGAATAGCAGAGAAAAAGGTAAAAAACAAAGCAAAGCTAGCTTACATGTACACTAGGCATTAATTCAAAATAGTACGTAGTGGCAAGAGGAGCAGAGCTTTATTCGAGTTTCGAGTTGGCCACCACATTGCAGTTACTAGTGAAAGGCGGTTATTTACACCATATACATAGGCAATCACTATTTAAGGCAGAGACTAGGTAAGATATATTAATTAATATATTTATTAATAAATTTAGATCATATTTAGATCATGTTTGAATTTATTCACTGACCGTTTTAGTAGGAGAAGTTTATATTCCTTTTGAAGGAATTAATGACAGACACTGACCTTCACTGAATGGGTATTGCCTCCCGATTTGTGATGCCACTACTTTGAACCTTGCAAGGCCATAGTTAGATCTAGAGGGTGGCTTATATAGGTTCTGCCTAGTAGTCCCATATCTAGTTATTAGTATAATTTCAGAGCTGAAGAAAGAATTTTGAGCAATCTGATATGGCGTTTTTATTATTCAACAAATTGTAACATTATCCAAATATGATCATGATGCTCTCGATATCTGTCATCCGTAGGTAACAGATATCCGGAGATATAAGTAGCTTCGTACGTGGGAAGAAAAAGTGAAGTGAAAATATGTCGACAGCAAGGTTTAAAAATGTTACGAGCTTGGGAATCAATTTTGTTATCAATTTGTTGAATAATAAAACAATTATCCTGCTCAATCTCGCGGAATATCGTCTGATTTTAGCCGACTCGGCCTACGGCCTCGTCGGCTAAGAATCAGACGATATTCTGCGCGATTTCGCAGGATAATTGTTAAATTTTCACCGCTCGAGGCGGTGACTAAAACATTTTCAAGGCCTGGCTACTGAGCTCGCCACCTTTACCATCTCGGCAAGTAAACATGACGGACAGTTGTGAATGAATTTTTCATTTATTTGGAGGACATCAATGTAATTTCAGGATAATTGAAAGGATGGACAATTTTCAAAGTGACTGCTGTCGCCCTTCGACCAAAGAAACCTTTGAAGAACTGGTATTCAAGGCAGTTAAGAATCGTAAACGCATTGGTTAGTTGATCACCAACATGTCAGATCAATAGACCGAAAACTCTTTTTTCCAACATAAAGTAATTATTTTTGAGACGATGATGGCAAATACGAATGAAGTAAACAGAGATAAAACAAAAGTACCAGAGTAATTTTTTTTCGTAATGTTTTGCTTGTCTGTTTTACTACTGAACTCGATGAGTAAACTGATTCACAATCGATGTTCATGTAAACTTATTTCTTAAACTCCACGGCTACATACGTGCTTGCAAACGAACAACTGCGTCTTTTTTCATATGTTTAATCCGTTATCTTCTGTGATTTAGTTCTGAAATTATACTAAAACAATTACTCGCCAAGAGCTCAGTGAACGTTGTCGAGTAATCTCCTCGACTTCGTCTCGGGGATTATTCGACAGTATTGACTTCGCATTCGGCGAATAATTGCTCACTATAAAGGCTGAGAAACACGATGCGACAAATCGCTGCGACACTTCGCCGCGACAGGTTGCTGATTTGAAAAGCATTGTCTCTGCGATCTGTCGCACGACTTCAAACTGGTTTAAATTCGTGCGCATATCGCAGCAACAAAATAAGCGCAAGCAGCCTTGTCACAGCCTGTGTACGGTTTTGCGACAAGTCGCAGCGACAAAATTTAAATCAACCAAGGAGGGAGCGTCAATTATTTACCCATGATCCATCAGAAAACAATAATGGCCAGTTCCTTAAATATAGCGTAATACGCTCCTCTTTCTTGCCTCCTTGAAACTCACTGGCGTAACCAGCATCTTCTTTCGACGTATCTATATTCGTCGTCACCTAGCAGCATCATAAACAGAACTAGAATCTTCTCTCTGCTGCACCTTCGCTCTATCGCTCTTCCGCCATGTTAAATTTGGAAACTAGTTCACATTTTCCCTCTTCCAAATTCGCTTGCGTGCCCAGAACAAGTGTCTTGTCGCGGCGACTTGTCGCAGCGTCATGTCGCCATAATTTGTCGCATCGTGTGTCTCAGTCTTAATTATGAACTGTGGAAGCGAGTTGTACCAAACAAATAAAGAGCAGGAGGTGTTTCCTTTTTGTTGGAATTGATTTTTATGCACAAGGCCGGCAATTTTTAATTTAAAAATGCTCTCTAATTTTAGGATTCCTAATAAAGTAAAAGCATCGTGCAGGAGGACTTTGTCACCTTCATTGAGCAGTTTTAAGTCATATCTATTAGATCATTTGTGTCAATTTTAAATCAGGTGGAACTTGTGAGTGCAAAGTGTGCAATTTCATTGGATAAGCTTTGGGCCGCATTTAAGTTTTGTTTCATAACTTTTAGTGTTAATTTTAGAATGCAATTTACTTAGGGTAGTTTTGGGCCGCATTTGAATTTTTTTGTAATTTGTTAAATAACAACATCTTTTAACAATAACGTTCACGATAACGAGAGCGACAACATTAACGATAATGATAACGATAAAGGTATTGATAAAGGAAAAGCAATAATGATTATGATAAGACACTAATCATATTCATAGTGATAATCATAATCACAATCAAAATTGAAGAATTGCATAACAAATGTGCTTGGGTTATTGTGGTAACATCTCTTAATATTTCCATTTTCACGCAAAAAAAAACAGTTTAATTTCAGATAATATGCCGCTTGCCAAATTAGGTGTGAAAAGGGGGTCCTTTTTTTTAAAGATCTATAAAAAATCCGGCCGTGGTTAGCATCTCACTTAAATTATCCTTGTCAAAATAGTTTTCAGGTTACGAGGGTGAAATGGCATCATGTTTGCATGATGTACTCTGCAAAATCTCTCTGCCAATATCGCAAATTTGTTGAATTATTTGGTCGAACTTCTAAAAAAAAGTTTACTACCGGTTAAATGTTTGCAAAATGAATCAGTATTTATATATAAGAAGCAAATTATTCAAGTGTAAAACTTTCTAGCCACAACAAAAGACAGCTATATATTTATGCCAGTGTTATTTTCCTCCGGACGTCCCATATTAAGACTGTAGTAATCGTTTTCGTGACAATCAACGTAGGCTAGATACAATTGCAATTTTGGTGAATCCTCTTAAAAAGGTGTCGTCTCTTTATCCGCCATCAAAAAGTTTGATGGGCTGCCTACGAGTACAGGCCGTGTGACTTATTATTAGGAATAGACAATATTTCTAGACCAATTCAGCTAGATTGATGGGCTGAAACAAAAATAAGGATGAGACGGGTAATATACATTCTCTTAGAAATCAGTGAAAGATTTTGCAGTTTCAGGTAACTGATTTAGTAATTGGGGCTGTCATTGTTTTCAAGACAACAATATAAGGTGTACGTTGATTTAACTATTATTCTTTATTTTTCTTTCACTCATGTGCCAACTTGAGTTAACGTTACATTAAGCTATTTTCATGCGTATTTAACCTAAAGCACTGAACATGGTACATATTTTATCAAAATGTCAATACCTAAAACGCTAAGTTGGAACTGGGTCGCATTGAAGACCTTTTTTTCAATTTGCCTGGTTCTAAAATGCCTGGAAAAATTGGGAATATAAAATTCCCAATTCAATTAGGTAAAATTCAAGCGCCTTTCACACCGGCGAAAATTTTAGTAGAACAAAATAATTGCCTAGAATAACTAACAAACTGCGGTTAAAAACATAACGAGAAAACGCATGTATATCTATATATATATTTTTAATTCTGTCTGTAACTGTATCCTATTGTGTGGGGTCATCCACTAGATTAGCTTTTGCTGTTGGATGATCCTAACTCGCTCCCTATTTTATTGTTACATTTTTTTTCTTTTATTCCTTAGCTGTACTGTGTTTAGTTGCGTATGTAAATCTAACCTATATGTCTTGTAATATTGAGCTGAGTTAAATAAATCATCTTGTTTATCTTGACTTGACGTTTCGTATGCTCCAACGGTCATCTTAAGAAGTAATGGTTACCAAAACTACAATTAAATTTAAACACGAGGACTAATACCGAATGAGGAATGTAACGACAATGGAAAAGTAAATGACAATAAAAAAAAAGTCTGCAGACTTACTGAAATCTGCTGGACAAAAAAATACTATTCTCTAGTGACCATGTATATTTTTTTTTTCCAGCGGATTTCAGAAAGTCTGGTTATTGTCATTGTCATTTACATTGTCATTACTTTCCTTATTTGGTATTAGTCTTCGGGTTTAAATTTAACTGTAGTTTAGGTAACGGTTACTTCTGAAGATTAATGTTGGGAGAATTTATAA